>SZWC01002282.1:20333-53844 GCA_023375785.1 Penium margaritaceum
CTCTCTCTCTCTCTCTCCCTCTCCCTCTCTCCCTCTCTCTCGCTCTCTCTCTCTCTCACTCTCTCGCTCTCTCCTCCCCCCCCCTCCTCATCTTGGACTCTATAAGGGTAGCATAATGGAGGAGGAGGAGGAGGAGGAGGAGGAGGAGGAGGACAACGGCAACGACGATGACGCAACGATGATGACGCAATGACGACGACGACGACAACAACGACGACGACGACAACGACGACGATGACGACGACGACGACAACGACGACGACGACGACGACGACGACGACGACGACGACGACGACGACGACGACGACGACGACGACAATGGCGACGACGACGGCGACGACGACGGCGACAACGACGACAACGACAACGACAATGACAGCGGTGGCAGCAGCGACAAGGATGACACGTCCTGAACAATAACGACATTGGGGGCGGATTGAGAGGAGACAGGGATGAGGTTGTGGATGGGGAGGAAGGTGAGGTCGAAGACAAGGGCGAGGTCGAGGAGGAGGACCATGACGATGATGACAGTCATAGCGGCACCATCGATAGCTACAGAGGTGGAGGCAGCAGTTGGCACCGGCAGCGACAAACCACAGCAGTGCGATCTGTGGTTGGTGCACATGGCCTTGCTCTCAGACTCAAACCACGTGGACACTTTGTTCTTGCTTCAAAACGTGCAGACAATGAAGTGCAGACATGTGCAACCCAACGCTTCCCTCATGACCGTAACATGGCCTTCGCAGCAAGACGGAATTCAGCAAGTTGAGGAGAGCCCACTTGCCTAGATTTGGAGGCAACTGTGGCGGCTGCTGCACTGGCGGTTGAAGCTGTTGGGTTGGCTGTCCCTGCGCTTGTGATTGCTGTGGAACTTGCAGGCCCTGCTGCTGCTCTTGCTGCTGATGCTGTATGTGCTGTTGCTGCTGCTGATGCTGCTGCTGCTGCTGCAGTTGATGCTCTTGCTGCTGCTGCTGCTGTTGATGCTCCTGTTGCTGTTGTTGCTCCTGCTCACGTTGCTGCTGGTGCAGATGCTGTTGCTGCAGTTGCTGCTGCTGCTCCTCATCGTCCTCCTCATCCTCCTCCACGAACCGCTGTTGTTGATCTTGCAACTTGGGCTGCTGGTGCTGTTGCTGCAAATGCTGTGCTGTTACTGCTGCCGCCGCCAAGTGAGTGTGCAGCTTCAACAGGTGGCGCGAAACTATCGTGAAAGCCAAGATCTGCCGCCGTAGCTGCTTGACCTGCTCTCGCGTCATCACCATCGCCGCTGCAGCAGCTTTGACCAACGGAGCGCCTGTTGCTGCAGCGGCCAAGCTCGCCGCCATCGTTTTGCCCGCAGCTGCATGGGTGGAAGGAGCCTGGCTGCTGCCGCTGATTCCACTCGCGGGGGCAGAGGTGGAAGAAGCTAGCAGATGAGATCCACCTGCCGCTGCTGCTGTACCAGGTCCTGCTGCTGCCGCTGAACTAGATGTCATCCCAACAGCCACACCACTGCTGCTGCCGCCGCCGCCGCCACCGCCACTACCACTGCCACATCCGCCCCCTCCAGTGCCAAGTCCAGCTGCTGCAGGGGGAGCTGAAGCAGCATGAACGCCAGCAGCACCGGGAGTGGGGCCTCGGCTGGGGAGTTCACACTGCGGCAAAGGCGAGGTCTGTGGTAGGGGAGGCCCAAGAGAGGGAGCAGGCGGCGCAATGCGGCCACCAACAGCAGTGGCCGTGGGCGCCAACACCCCGACGACAGGTGCAGCATTTGCATTGGAGCAGTTGACGTTTAACAGCCCTGGCGCCGTGACAATCCTCGGGGCTGACAACACTGGGCCCTCATAGGCGCCTGGCGCTAGTGCTGGGACAGCTGCAGCAGCAGCCAGAGCGGCAGATGCAGCAGCTGCCGCAGATCCTTGACCGACTCCAACAGCTCCTGCAATGTCCACACCAGTTGCTGAAGCAGCAGCAGGTGCTGCTGGGGATACCACTGCTGCAGCTGCAGCAGCCATTCCCTGCGAGATCGGGACCGCTGCCCCAGCGTGCCTGTGAGACAATGATGCTGCTGCCGCCGCTGCAGCGGCACAGCCTCCAGGAGGGTTGCCTAGCTGCTCCGTAAGCTTAGTGCCAAAAGGCAGGAGGCCTCCACCTGGGCTGGTATGTGGGTGCAGATGCTTCTCGTTCAGGATCATGGTGGTGATGTGGTATGAGGGAGGCGGCCCAGAGCCTCCGGCACCATGCACCTGTTGCTGTGCCGTCTGTTGCTGCTGCGGGTGTTCCTGCTGCTGCTGCAATTGTCCCTGCAGTAACTCCTGCTGCTCCTGATTACGTTGATGATGCTGCTGCTGCTGCTGCTGCTGCTGCTGCTGCTGCTGCTGCTGCTGCTGCTGCTGCTGCTGCTGCTGTTGCTGCTGTTGCTGCTGCTGGAATACGTGTCCCTTCTCCTGCTGCTGATGTGGTTCTCTGTTTCCGTGCTCCAACTGAGCTTGCTGTTGCGCCTGGAAATGCTGCTCCTGCAGCAGCAGCTGCTGTTGCGGCGGCGGCAGCGCCGGCTGTTGAAGCTGGTGCTGCTGGTGGTCCAGCCGTTCACTTTGCTCCTGCTCTTGCCGCTGCTGCTGCTGTTGCTGAGCAAGGAGGTATTGCTGCTTCGCAACCTCCTGCTGCGCGAGTTGCAGCTGATCGAGTTGAAGCGCCTGTTGCTTGTTTTGGTGCTGCGGTTCCTGCTGCTGAAATTGACTCTGGTCCTCTCTTGGCTCGAGCTCCTGGAGCTGCTGCAGTGGCAGCTGTAGCTGCTGCTGCTGCTGCTGCTGTTCGTCCTGCTCTGCCTGCTGGTCCAGCAATACGTGCCGTGGGCCCCGGTGCTGCTGCAGCTGCTCTGCTTGCTCCGCTTGGCGCTGTTCCTCCTCGAACTGCTGCAATTGATGCTGCTGATGCTGCTGCTGCAGCACCTGAAGCAGCAGCTTCTGCTGTTGCGGCTGGACCTGTTGCTGATCCTGGATATGCTCTGGCAGCAGCTGGCGCTGGTGTTGACCTTGCTGCTGACTTTGTTCCTGCTGTTGTTGAAGTTGCTGCTGCTGAAGCTGCTGCTGCTGCTCCAGCTCGGCCGAGAGCGGCTGACGAACCTGCTGATACCCAACCCCCTCCTCCTCCTGCCGCTCTTCTACCACTTCTTCCTGCTTAGCCCGCCGCTGAGGCTGGTGTTGCTCCTGCTGCTGATGCTGGTGCTGCTGCTGCTGCTGCTGCCGCTGCTGCTGCTGCTGCCGCTGCTGCTGCTGCTGATGCTGCTGCTGCTGCAGGTGATGATGCTGGCCTGAATCAAGCGGCGTCGGCAGCTGATGAAGATGCTGCTCGAGCTGCAGAGAATGTTGTTTCCGCGACAACCCGCTGTCGGCCTCCTCCTGGTGATGATGCTCCTGATGTTGCTGCGAAAATTGCTGCTCCTTGAGATGCTGATGGTGGTGCTGCGCCTGCTGCTGCTCCTGCCACTCCTGTTGCTGCTCCTGATGCGCCTGCTGCTGCGGCTGCAAGGGCATGGCGGGAGAAGGAGAGGAGGGAGTCATGCCGCAGCCCCTGGGGTGGACGGTGAACTCAGGGAGGGGACATGGCAAATCCGAGAGATGGAGTACCGACATACGGCTTCCGGTGAGCGCTAGAAGCGGATGACGACGAAAGTGAACAGCCCCGCAATTCGCAGCTGAAGACTGGCTCTGGTGTGGGTGAGAGAAAGCCAAGCAACAAGCATCCACTCCGCCACCGTCGGAATTAGACGCCGTAATCGAGGGAAGGGGCTAAGATTCAGCGCACCAGACAAAATTCATTCAGGTGTCCGCGAGCACAGCTTGCTGGAGCGGAGCACGTAGGTGTCCGTGTGAGCGTCCGGGGAGTACTGAGGACCCCTCGGGGCAAGGGGAGGGCTTCCAATTAAGATGGCACCTGAAAGGCACCTTCCCCTGAGGCACCACACCTGAGGGTCGTCCTTACCTCCTCGACAACCGTCCTCCTGTCCGAAGCCGTAGAAATGGAAACGCACTCATGCAACTATTCCTATTCCTTGCCGGCCTCATGAGCTTGAAAGGACCTGCGCTTTACTCGACGCACGCAAAAACCGGCTAAATCTCACCGTCCCACACTCTTGTTACCCACATCGGGCCTCCCGTCGACCACGGCAAAGGAGTTCAACTGAGCGACCGTGAGTTGGTTGGCTGTGGATGGACGCCCGTCCTCAGACAACAAATGCACAGTTTGCAAATGGAAATGCGACTGCTACAACACGAACTATCTGGGTTCGCGATGTCTTCGGAACGGCAGACACAGGGAATGACGGCTCATCGTCAGGTGTGGAAAACTTAAGCTGTGATCAAAACTGCCTGAAGCTGGAATTACATTCCAGAAACAACATCCAAAGAGATTTGAAGGGCAATGGTGCGAGCCCAGACCACGGTGACCCGTTCGGAACATACGGTTCACATTCCAAACTGTATTCAGACACATTGAAGATAGGACAAACCAACGCCCGACATGACGACGAAAATATGCGGTGCAATGCGCTTAGACGTGCCACACAAATACCGTACTGGCAGCAGTGCGCCTCGGCTGCGCCGCGCCGCTCCACGTGCTCCGGTATGAATTCCTTACCGAAAAATGCGGTGGCTGTGGCCACCCGAAGTGAACCTCAAAACAAGATGGGCGCAATAGCCAGGATATACAGGATCCCGAAGGGCGGACCCTCCCATATCCAAAAGCGGAAATCTACAAATCCCATATCCATAAACTAAAACTTAAAAACTCCATATCCGCAGGAGTCTTCAATATACACGTCATGTCCCTTAAGGTGAAAATTACACTGGCATACCGGCATGGCGTACAGATTTGAAATTAGTGGACATGGGGTGATTAAATTTTGTGAAATGTTTTTATGTGCAAATCCGGCAATTACGACTATCCGTTCTACGAAAGAACGCTGCTAAAGCTAGTCGGAACAACGCTACTTAAGAACGTCGGAAGAACTCTGCTTAAGCGAGGTGAAATGACACCGTCCAATCGTTTTGTCGTCAATGAGTAATATGAATGTTACCCCACCGAAACGCCATTGTATTGCATGGGGACAACCTTTCTCCATGTAGAAATCCGCCGGACCCTGTCGACCTCTTAGTCATATTCATTCCCGATAGAATTCTTTCGTAAGAAAACCGTCCTTGACATCCCGAAAACTGCAGCACCTCCAGTCGACACCCTGGCCGTCGTTGTCAGCATCCGCCGGCCTGTCAACGTTGTCTTATTTTTTCCATCAAATTTTCACAATCTCGTCATTTGCGCGAAGTTCGATACGTCGACGTTGTGTCGCATGAGTAGTGTTGGTTCTTCACGCATCTCTCATTGTACTTTGTTATGTTCTCCCGGCTTGTGTACATTGGCGTGTAGATGACACACAGGGAGACGCGACCCTGCTAGAATGTCGTCTGGTGGAGCCAACGCACGATGAGGCCCACTCGCAGTTTGCTGGAGCCTCCTCCCTCCAACGTGCTCAGCTCCATCGATAGACCTCCTCAGCTGTCGTATCGCCGACAATCTCTAGTGCAGCATATGTGATCTATGAATGTCCAGTGTTGGGTCTGTCTACACTGTTGCATTCGTAGTGCTGTATTATGCATAGGGTCCAAGTTTCATGGTTTTCGGGCACTGTTGGTACCGGGGACTGTTGTGATTTGTGACGTTCCTGTCGACCTCTACAATTTACTGTGACCACTCGGCCGTGTCCATGCTCGTGCAGATCCCTGATGCGGACCCGGGTGGCATCGGGGCGTTTTCTGGTGGTGGACTACCTACTCGGAGCTGATCGACGGTCGCCCCAGAGTCCTAGATGTTGTCTGTGACCTTCTGCAGTTTTTCTGTAGCTTGTAGGATTTTATCAGTGGACTGGCCGAGGGCCCGATTTGCATGTCTTTGCATTGTGTGTCCACAGTTTGTTGTTGGATGCATGCATGTGACCAGTCGTAGTGTCCGGCTTGAGATTATGCACGTGTAGGTTTAGACGGCGTAGTGTTTAGACTTGTCTACGCTGAGTTACGGCCAAAACAATGGTTTTGGGCCGGTTTTAGGACAGACCTTGCACTGCCGCGTGCGACACCCGCCGTGCGCAGCGGTACTTACTTATGCCATAGACCTGTCATTTTTCATCTCTCTCTGCAAATTCTATTTGTAGCATTCGAGACACCGCCGCCATGATATGTCAGCGAGGACGGCTTTGACTGCTGGGAGACCCTCTTCTAGGTCTGTGCCACTTTAGAGGGGGTTTGGCCCTACTACCACAGTCAGTACCAGGTTATAGAGGCTCGGGCAATGCGCGGACTTCTTTACGCTATGCCTCGCGAGACTGTCGCGGACTTTCGCCCCTTCCTTGGAGAGGCCGGCACAGGCGCGGGTGCTGACCCACGTTGGGGCTGGGAGCTGGCATTGTCCCTGCTTGCTACAGAGACGCACGCCACCTGCGCGGCTCACATCCGCGTCTTCTACTCCCTTCGTCAGGGACCTGCTGAGCCCGCAGCCGCTTACTTGCGGCGTGCCATGCGCATCTACGCACGCCTTGGGACCGCAGGAGGGACACAGCTGTGGGCCCTTCGCACGCTCATGATCGGAGTCCGTCTTGAGCATGGCGACATCTTCACGAGGTATAGCGATGCCGCGCTTGAGCCCTTCTCCACCTCCCTTCAGCTTCTTCCTTGGGCGCATCAACTTTTTCTCCATGTGATATCCGCTCGTGAGGCAGCCGTTGCCCACCAGGAGAGTTCACTTGCTGTACTGGTCATCGCGTCACCACCGACGCCTCTCTTGCAGTTCACTTCTCCATCCTCTGGTACGCCTTCTTCTTCCCCTTCCACCCCAGCTACCCCGACTCAGACGCAGAGTGTGGCAGCAGCAGCACAGGGGAAGAAGAGCAAAAAGAAGCGTGGCTCGGGCCAATAACAGTCACCGCAGCAGCAGTCATCAGGCGGTAGCAGTGGACGCACTGTTCACTGCTACAACTGTGGAGGTACTCACCGCAACACCGAGTGCCAGCAGCCGCTCGACTGGGCGTAAATCACTCGTGGTCTTTAGACTGCACACGCACAGCGGTCTGCGTCGAGCAACATAGCCTCTGGTCGTGCGACGACCACGACCGCAACAGTTCCCGCTTCCCCACCGGCGAGCAGCGGAGACCCGGAATCCCATGACCGCACCATCACCGAGCTCCGTCAGCTCCTGGCGCTTTGCTCTCAGGGAGGTGCGAGTGTGTCGTCACAGCCGGGTGGTTCACAGACTGCTCGTTTGTCTGTTGTCGTCTCTCTTGATGACTCGTGTGGGGGAGCACAGCTGGCATGTGATGATGATGGGCCTGACAGTATAGATTGGATTTCTGAGTCTAACCTGTGGGCCCTTCGTCGTTCTCCCTCCTCTGTTGCCGAGCGCCAGTCTGCAGCCAAGTGTTCCATTGCCCGTTGCACCGTGACGTCCTCCAGTTGTGATTTGGGTGGCACTTGGATCATCGATTCTGGTGCCACTCACCACAAGACATGTTGTCGTAGTGACTTTGTTGTCCTCGGTCCTGTGGCGTCTATTCGCTCCATTCGCACAGGCTCTGGTCAGTCCTTGCCAGTCCAGAGTGTTGGATTTGTGTGCTTTGATGGTCCATCTGGCCCCTTGCATCTCTCTGACGTGCTTTTTGTGCATGACCTTGAGTTCAGCTTGCTCTCTGTGCGTGCCTGTACTTTGATGGGACTCTCTGTGGAGCACACTGTCGACTCCGCGACGATGACTGTACTTGATACTCGCTTTGTTGTTCTTCGTACCTCTATTGTGGCCGATCTGTATCGTGTTCCTCAGATCTCTTCTTCTCCTTGCTCCCCTTCCCCTCCTGCTCGTGTCTTCGTCACTGGTGTCCTGACTGCTGAGCACCAGCGCCTGCTGCATCGATGTCTGTGTCATGTGGACTCCGACACTGTGTCGAAGCTCATCAGGACACATCCTGCCCTCGGTCTTGATGCGGCCTCTTTCAAGAGGCCGCCCAAGACCGATTGTCTGTTTTGCGCTCAGGGTAAGATGCATCGCCGCACCTACCCTGACTCCCAGTTCTCAAGCCCTTCGTTCCCTCGAGCTGGTCCATTTGGACCTTCTCGGTCCTCTCCCTATCGAGTCCTTATCCGATTGGGGTCGATATGTCCTAACCCTGACGGATGACTTCACCCGGATGCGGTGGATCTACAGTCTGCACCAGTAGAGAGATGTTGCTCTTGTGGTTTGTCTCTGGCTAGTGATGGCTGAGCGTAAGTCTCGCCACTCGCTACACACCTTTCGCTCGGATCGCAGCGACGAGTTTCTTGGCGACATGGATAGTTTCTTTGCCGAGCGTGGGATTTTTCACCAGGTATCTGCTCCTGCCACTCCTTAGCATAGCTATGTCTCTGAGCGCTGGAACCGCACCATGGAGGATGAGGTTCGTGCTATGCGTTCTGAGTGCGGTTTCCCAGAATCCTTCGCCTTTGAAGGATTCTCCTACATGACGTGGGTTTGGAACCGCCTCCCGCACGGTCCTCTTCCGGGCCACGTTACACCGTATGAGCTCTGGTTTGGCCACCGTGCCGATCTGCGTCTTGCTCGTGTCTGGTGCTCAGTGGCTTCTATGTGGTACACGGAGGATCAGCAGGGGCCCAAGGTCTTTCCGCGGTGTCGCTTGTGTGCCTTCGTTGGTATCTCCCCGCGGTCGAAGGCCTGGCGTTTTTTGGATCCCGCCCGTCGTCGCATTGTTGAGTCCCGTGACACGCTCTTCTTTGAGTCTCTCACCTACTGTGATCTGACCTTGATTGTGTCAATGTCTGTCACACAAGTTCCTACGTGTGAGTTTTCTCGACAGATGGGGGAGTCTGAGCCTACGAGCACCTCTCGTCCGGCTGATGTGTTCGTTCGAGTCCCCCCCCACTTCTCGGTCTCCAGCTCTTGATGACTCGGCGATCATCGCTGTCGGCCGAGAGACCTCTCCCGCCCAGGGTGTCTTCTCTCCTACACCCTCGTGCCCCACAGACACCCATGATGCTGTCCCTCTTTCCACCAGTATTCCTGTCTCTATGGGCGGTCCTGCTGCCACTCCCATTCCTGTGTGTCCCATCAATTCACCGGCCTCTCCTCCCACTGCATCACCTGCCCCTGTGCCTTAGTCCTCACCGGATGTGGTCGTGCCTGTCTCTGAGCCTACGGTCAGCCCTTCAAGCCCAGGCTACTCGTGTGAGCCCGGTGGTCGTCTTCGTCCTTTGGGCTCCGTAGCCGAGCAAGTGGTAGGTCCTGCACCCAGGCGCTCCACTCGCAGCGTTGCGAGTGGCGATCCCGGCACAGAGGCCCTCGGCCTGAGTGTCCGTACAGAATTCACAGAGGTACATCCAGCGTGTCCTGTAGGGCATGATCTCATCACTCGCGAGTTTCGTACCGCTTGCGATGCAACAGCTGACCTTGTGGTCGTCAGGCCCAGTTCTGGGGCGTGTGCACTTGCCACTCAGAGCTCTCCTTTGTTGGTGCTTGATCCGGGCACACTGAGGGATGCCCTCTCATCAGAGGATGCCGACACCTGGCGTGCCGCCTACGAGGATGAGCTTCGTGCCATCCGAGAGCACGGATTTTACGAGCTAGTCGACCTTCCACCCGGGAGGAAAGTGATTCAGGTCAAGTGGGTCTTTCGCAAGAAGGTGAAGCCGGATGGCTCACTGGGACGCCACAAGGCTCGCTTGGTCGTCAAGGGTTACTCTCAGATCGAGGGCGTTGATTACACTGACACCCTTGCTCCTGTCGGCCGCATGACCTCAGCTCGCGCTCTGTTTGGTATGGTGGCTCAGCATGACTAGGAACTGCACCAGATGGATGTGAACAATACATTCCTCTATGGCTCCCTGGAGGAGGAGATTTATGTGGCCCAACAACCAGGCTTTGAGGACAGTGACAAGGTCTGGTGCTTGCGCAAGTCCTTGTACGGACTCAAGCAGTCTCCACGGTGTTGGAACCGGGAGATCACAGGCACTCTGACTCGTGCGGGATATGTACAGAGCGAGGCAGATCCCTCTCTTTTCATCCGACAGGCGCTTGAGCGGTTCAATGCCATCATGGTCTATGTAGACGACCTCCTGATCGCGTCTCCCTCCATGGAGGCTGTGAAGGAGGCCAAGGCGGTCCTCTAGACTGCCTATAGGATGAAGGACCTTGGTCTTGTAGTGGTATTTCTTGGCATGGAGATTGTACGAGACCGTAGACGCCGGACGCTTCTGTTGCATCAGGCCCGATACGCACGCGTTGTGGGGGAATGCTTCAGTGACCTCCTTCGCCCAGTGCCAATGGCCTCTACACCTCTCACACCCAACGGGCAAGATGCTCTATGTTGGACGATCCCACACAGCTGGGGGAGATAGTGGATGTGACCTTGTACCTCTGCCTCATCGGATCTCTGATGTACCTGGCCACTACCACACGCCCCGACATCGCTTTTGTCGTTAACCTCCTTGCATAATTTTTACAGGCTCCACGTGCTAGAGCCCTCCAGGCGGCTATGCGAGTGGTGCGGTACGTGGTTTCCATGCCATACCTTGGACTCTGCTTTCGCCGGCAGTGCTTGGTGGTTCTTGACGGCTATGCCGACAGCGACTGGCCGAGCCCAGATGGACGCAATCGCACCGGTTACATGTTCCTTCTCGGTGGTACCGTTATGTCCTCTCGCAGTGGGAAGCAGGGCTGCATCGCACGTAGCTCGTCGGAGGCAGAGTATGTTGCTCTGGGTGTAGTAGCTGCTGAGGCAGTGTGGCTGTAGCGCCTGTTCCTTGAGCTGGGTCAGTCAGTGTCCGCCATTGTGCTTCGTTGTGACAACCAGAGCGCTCTTGCCATTGCGGAGAACTCTGGTGTCTTTCATGCTCGCATGAAGCACATTGCGGTTGAGCATCACTTCGTACGTGATCTGGTAGAGCTACACGTGATCTTTGTCATATGGGCCGGCACTGAAATGCAGCGTGCTTACTTCTTGACGAAGGCACTGGCGCGCGGGAAGTTTCTGGTGGCCATTCGTTCAGTTGGGCTGTGCCCCTTGCCTAAGAGTGGTTGAGTACGGGGTGTGTCTGTGTCTGTGTCACGGCTGATTTTTGCACTCGTTGTTGCACTCATTTCAGTGCTGCACGTGTATGGCCATGCGTACCATCGGGTCATGGGGAAGTGTTGTGCTTTCTGACGTTCCTGTCAACCTATACAGTTTACTGTGACTACTCGGCCGTGTCCATGCTCGTGCAGATCTCTGATGTGGACTCAGGTGGCACCGGGGCATCGTCTGGTGGTGGACTACTTGCTCGGAACTGATCGAAGGTCGTCCAAGAGTCTTGGATGCTATCTGGGACCTTCTATAGTTTTTCTGCAGCTTGTAGGATTTTATCGGTGGACTGGCCGTAGGCCCGATTTGCATGTCTTTGCATCGTGTGTCCACCGTTTGTTGCCGGATGCATGCATATGACCAGTCGTAGCGTCCGGCTTGAGATTTTGCCCATGTAGGTTCAGACGGCGTAGCGTTCTACTTGTCTACGCTGAGTTACAGCCAAAACAATGGTTTTGGGCCGGTTTTATGACAGACCTTGCACTACCACGTGCGACACCCGCCGTGCGCCGCGGCGGGTACTTGCTCGACCCTTGCCAGACCCTTGCTGTTGTGTGCACGACTTGTGACTCTTGTCACCGTCTGACCAGGCACTGACGCCTAGTCAGCGTCAATATCGGTAGGAAGCTTCCACGCATTTTGTCTAGCATAGACTAGCATAGACGCCACCAGGGTTTATGTGGCCATAACTCTTGATAGTTATTTTTCTAGCTGATTCTGACCACACGACTGCGTTTTTAGTGGCGGTATTATGGTATGGTCCAATTTTCTCACAAAACGGACGACGCTCGGGTTTTGGCTTGTCTGCTGTCTGGCAGGGCTCACCGAGAAAACCTTGCGCACTAGAAAATGGTCCTTTTTCTGATAGGCTGGTTTGTTGAGTAACAAGCTCTACAGAGTTGGGGAGGAGCTAGAATCCCATTGTTGCTTATTCTCAGCTCTTAATCTGTCATTTCCAGTTCTCAGCTGCTTTTTGGCGCTAACACTGGCACGCACGTCTCTGAGTAACAAACCCAGAGCACTCCGACTTAGACTCTAGAGTGGCAAACTAAGGGGGTAGTACACTAAGCAAGGAGTGTGGAAGCCCTCACACTGCATCGACAATGCAGCTACCCCAACCTGCGCACTAGAATAGTTTCTAGCTTGGTATCAGAGCCAAAGCGCAATAGCAACAGCGAACAACTGGCGTACAGGTTCCTGACTACGCCGGCGGACCTCCATACGTGCCACAGTAGGGGAAATGCTATCGGATTTTTCCTGGAAGCATTGATCCGCCTGGTGGCGGTGTCAAATTTTCCCCACGGCCACTGGGCCAAGGGAAATACTGCCGGATGTTTTTGGCAGCACTGATCCCCACGTGTGACGCAAGGAGGTTAGCGGCAACCCACGTCAGGCAACTGCTCGCGACGACGCACGTGGCGACATCAACCAGGTGTAGTGACTGGCAGAAGCAGCAAGCAGTAGCTACAGCCTATAACAATAGGAGCGGCTTGTAGTAGCAATGAGCAGTGGCAGCAGCAATTGCATGTAGCAGCAGTAGCCGGTAGTAGTAGTAGCAGCTCACGACAACTCGTAGCAGCGAACAATACCAGCAGCCTACAGCAGCAGCTCGCAACAACAATAGTGCACAGTAGCAGCGAGCAGCGGTTGTAGCCAGCAGCAGCAGCCGGCTGTAGCAGTTGCTACAGCAAGCAGCAGCCAATAGCAGCCAGCAGCTACAACAGCTATAGTAACGGCCAGCAGCAGCAACAACAACTACTTCTTGTAGCCCGCAACGAGCTTCAAGTAGCAAGCTCATTGCTCGTAGCAAGCTGCGAGCAGCGAGGAACGATCTTGTTGCTCGCAGCGAGCTGCGAGTAGCAAGCAGCGATCTTGCTGCTCGCACCTCGCGGCTTGTAGCGAGCAGCGAGCTCGCATCTTGCAGTGACGAACAAAGAAGACGAGAGAAAAAAAGGGGGGACACAAAAAAATCTCCCACCGTGCTGCAACTACAGCAGCCACCACAGTCACTACAACAGCTACAATAGCACGTAACAACTCAGCGGTAGCAACATCAGTAGCAACAAATACAGGAGCAGTAGCAGTTGCTACTGCTGCGGCTGTTGTTACTACTAAAACAATAGCCGTAATAGTAGTAGTGGCAACAACATTTGCAAGAGTAGACCCCCAGCAGTAGAAGCAACAGTTGTAGTAGCACCAGTAGCTACAGCAATAGTAGCAACAATCCTGCAACTGACGCAACAACAGCTCCAACAACAGCCGTTGCTCATGTCATCCATCCTCAGCTGAAGTCACTACTGACGTCAAGAACAAAAAAAAACCAGAACATCAAGACTAGAAACCTATAGACAATGCAGCAACAGCTGCCGACGTCAGCCATCCTAAGCTTATTTCACTATTGACATCAGCAGCACAAAAAACACATAAGAGAGGCACCATGGCCGATAGAGAGGAGGGATCCTCCCTTGCCGGAGGACCCCCCTTCCTATAGCACCTACAGCAATTGCAGTAGCAACAACAGCAGTAGTAGCTATCGCTGCTACAACAATCACACCGGCAGTAGTAGTAGTAGCAGCAACAGCAACAATAGCTACTATAGTAGTTACAACAACAGTCGGCGTAGAAGTAGCAGTAGTACTAGTAGGAATTGCAACAGCAGCAACAGTAGCTGTCACTACTATAACAGCAACAGTAGTAGTAGCAGTTGTAGCAATAGCTACAATAGCCGTAGTAGTAGCCTCTGCTGTAGCAGCAGCAGGCACAATTGCAGCAGTAACAATTGCAGCAGCTACTACAACAACAACAGCGGTATTAGTAGTAGCTACAGTAACATCCACCGCTGCACAACTGCATCAGATGTTGCAGCACCAACACCTCGTAAGCTCTGTTTCCAATCATGCTGGCTCGAGTGATTCTCTCATCGCCTTGCGCCAGTAGCTCGAAACGCTGACACAACAGCAAGCGGCACTATAGCCACTAACACAGCTGCCGTAGTAGTAGCCATAGTAGCAGCATCAGCAGCCATAGCAGTAACTGCAACAGCAGCGTCAATAAGCACCCTTTGTTCCACCTGGGTACGCGAGCCTTCCGGTATCTTATGCCACATAGTACCTTGCAAAGGAACACATCTAGCACCAACAGTAGACGGTGACGTCAGTCCTAGGCCCACTCAGGATGCCGGCCACAAGCAAAAGGATTTTGACATCCCACCGCCGTCACTTCAATCCAGCGAGTAGTTCCAAAGCTGGGAGCTCAGCTTCCGGATCTGGGCACAGGATGAGTGCCTATGGCCCTTCTACGTCCTACCCTTTGACGCCACCTAGGTTGACCAGGTATATGACGCCGGTCGCACCGTGCGTGCCCTCATCCCCGTTGCCCCTCCAGTTGTACGTCTCGCCCTTGAGCCCTTCCTGAGCGACTTCACTATTGTCTGCCTCCCTGATCCCGCAGCTGCATGGCACATACTCACACGCCCTCATCGCCTCTCCAGCGAGGCCAAGACCAGCTGCCTGCTCCAGGAGTCCAACTCCCTCCGCATGGGAGAGACCGAGATGGTCACCTCCTAGTGGCAACGCGCAGAGGACATCTTACGTCGCCTCGAAGATGCCGCACCACCCTCTCTCTTCGTACTTTTGATCATCAAGCCCGATGCCACCGACGTTTTCTCTGACGTCTTCATTCGCCACTCCCAGGAGGTTCTTGCCACGATGGTCGCCTAGAGTACCCTCATGCCCTGGACATACGAGCTCTTCCTCTGCATCGAGGAGGCTCGTCAGGAGTCACGTATCCAACGCACGGAGTCCATCACATCTCTTGCTGTCGCCTCAGTGGCCGTTGCTATCCCCGCAGCAGCAGCGTCCTCCGGAGGCGCCTCCTCCTCTGGTAAGAAGAAGCGTAGGGGCAAGAAGGGCAAGGGTCCACAGTAGTAGTCTAGCGGATCTGGCGACGGCAGCCTCGTCTGCCATAATTGTGGTCAGTCAGGCCACGGGTGGTACACGTGTCCACTCCTGACAGACGAGGCGCACGTCATCGCCACCATGCGTCGCTGGCGTGAGCGTCGCCTCGCCACCGCAACCGTGACTGTCGCTGCTCCTACTACATCTGCGCCACCCGTGATAGCTCCACTGTAGTATTATCAGCAGCCGTCCGCACCTGCTCCTCCATCACTAACGCCTTCCTCCTTCCTAGACTCTGGTGCTGTCGTGCCGCAGTCGTTGTACTCCTTTGGACCCTCCGCCTACGAGCGTCAGCTGGAGTACTTCATTGCACTCCAACTCGGCCTTTCTCACCCTCCTCCCCAGGGAAGTGCGAGTTACGAAGTCGCTGGTTCTCTCACACTGCCCTATATGACAGATTCTTTGTTACGGTTTTGCCCTATACCTTCGTCCACCTTGTCCTTTGTCGTGCCCTCCCTACCATCTTTGTTTCGCGATGATGCCACCTGGTTGGATGACTGGCAGCGCAAGTTTGCACCCCCATCCAACGCGTCTGCATCTCTTGCTCAATGCCACGTGACCGCTCATGATCTAGCGACACCTGTCCAGGACGCGTCTGAGACCTGGATCATCGACTCTGGGACAACCCATCACATGACGGTCACGAGGCCTTCAGTGTCATTGGCCCCGTCACCGATGTTCCTGGAGTTAGGACGGATGTTGATCAGGTCTTACCCGTTCGTGGCGTCGGTGTCGTTCGTTTCTGTGGTCCTACTGGCGATATCTTTGTGACTGATGTCCTCTTCATCCCTGGTCTTGAGCTCAGCCTTCTGTTTGTCACCACACTTGACCGCATGAGCATGGACGTCCTGCACTCCCGTGGAGTCGAAACTGTGTCATTGCGTCCGTCTGGTCGTGTCGTCGTTCATGCCACCGTCCATGGTAACTTGTGGCACGTGCCGCACTTTGTTTGTACCTTCATCTCCTCACCACTTGCCAAAATGGCCATGTGTTTGTCACCAGTTCTCTCTCCCCGTAGCACACACGTCTCTTGCACCGCCACCTTTGCCACGTCCACTCTGCTGCTGTCCACAGTATGCTTCGCACGCAGCCAGCCAAGGGTCGTGATCCAGGCTCGTTTCCCCTGTCATGTCCCACTGAGTGTATTGACTGTGCTCAGGGGAAGATGCAATGGTCTACCTACCCCATGTCCGCCTCTCGTGTGTCTGGACCCTTGGAATTGGTCCATTCTGATATCATGGGTCTCCTTCCGACAGAGTCCATCAAGGAGCACGGTCGCTACGTCCTGACCCTCACCGACGACTACTCCCGCTACCGTTGAGTCTTCTATCTTCGACAGAAGAGCAATGTCACCCCCACCACTAGGGACTGGTTGATCCGTGCTGAGTGCGAGTGTGGTCGTCCTCTCCGCCGCTTCTGCACTGATCACGGTGGCAAGTTTATGGGGGAGACCACACTCTTCCTCGCATCCCGAGGTGTCCATCACGAGACGTCAATGCCGTACACGCCAACCCAGAAGCGGTGTCTGCGAACGGTGGAACCGCACCATGGCCGACGTCGTCTGCACCATGCGGGTCGAGTCTAGTCCCTCCGATGGCTTCTACTTTGAAGCCATGACATA
This sequence comes from Penium margaritaceum, assembly GCA_023375785.1. Lineage (NCBI taxonomy): Eukaryota > Viridiplantae > Streptophyta > Zygnematophyceae > Desmidiales > Peniaceae > Penium > Penium margaritaceum. The sequence continues at coordinate 37,036 of SZWC01002282.1, forward strand.
CATGACATTGGTCCGAAACCGGATTCCTCACGGATCCCTTCCCCGCCAGTCCACACCATACCAGTGCTGGTGCAACAAGCGCGCTGATCTTCGCCCGGCTAGTGTCTAGGATTGCGTGGCAATCGTGTGGTTGCCAACCCCACACTAGGGCAGCAAGCGCGAACCTTGTGGATGACCCTGCACCTTCCTCGGCGTCTCGCATCAGTCGAAGGCATGGCACTTCTAGGATCCTTCCTGGCACTGCATAATCGAGTCACAGGATGTCCTATTCTTTGAGGACCTATTTCCCTGTGATCTCGTTCGCTCCGGTGTTTCAATGTTCCTCCCATCGCGTAGGGGAGTGGTGGGTCCATCCTGCATTGAGTCATGTCCATGCGTCCCATCGTCTGCGCCTGCTGACCCCTTTGGGCCGGCTGCCCTCTCTGTGTCCGCTAGCCCCTCTGGGCCGGCTGCCTGGTCCATGTCCGCTAGCCCCTCCGGGCCGGCTGTCCCATCCGTGTCTGCCAGTCCCTCGGGATCAGCTTCCCCACACGTGTCTACCAGCCCTACAGGGTCGGCTGCCCCGTCCGTGTCAGCCAGCCCCGCTGGGTCGGCTTCCCCGCCCGTGTCCGCTAGCCCCTGAGGGCCGGCTGCCTCGTCTGTGTGTGCTAGCCCCTCAGGGCCGGCTGCCCCGTCCGTGTCCGCGAACCACTCTTAGCCGGCTTCTCCGCCCGTGTCTGCCAGCCCCTTGGGGCCGGTTTTGTCCATTCGAGTCTGCCACCTTCATCGGGCCGGCTGCCCCGTCCGAGTCTACCACATGCACCGGGCCGGTTGCCCCGTCAGTTTTGGCACACGACACACGTGGTATGGGAGGGAGCCTCCGACCCAGGCTGACATCGAGCACTCAGGCTGCCTCCTCACGCCCTCTGGTGCCACAACCCCCTCTTACCCCATGAGGCTCCATGCTTCCTGGCAGACCCACTCCCATAGTCGTGAGTGGGGACCCTGGCACCAAGGCGCTTGGCTTGGCCACTTTGTCAGTCATCACTGACCTACATCCGGGGTCGGCTTTGGGCTACGCCTTGCTCCATCAGGAGCACCAACATGTCATTGCGGCCACACTCACACACTTGCCACCTGGGACACGAGACGCACTTGCCCTCATTGTCCGCCACACGGAGCGACCAGTGGATCCATCCACCCTACATGAGGCCCGGGCATCCCGAGGCCACACACTGGAAGGCTGCATGCACAGAGGAACTTGTCGCAATCCGAAAACATAAGGTCTACGATCTTGTTGACCTTCCCCCCGGCCGAGAGGCCATCGGTGCCAAGAGGGTCCTCCGGCGAAAGTGGAAGCCATACGGGTCACTGGACAAGTACAAGGCCCGTCTTACGGCCAAGGGGTTTGCTCAGGTCCTTGGGGTCAACTATGACCAGATCTTTGCCTCGGTTGGTCCTTTCTCGACCAGCCGAGCGTTGTTTAGCCTGGTTGCCCATCACGGGTGGGAGCTGCATCAGATGGATGTGAGCAACGCCTTTCTCCATGGGTCTCTAGAGGGCGATGAGCTCTACATGGTGGAGCCCCAAGGCTTCGATGATGGCTCCGGCAAGGTTTGGAAGCTGTAAAAAGCCCTTTACAGCCTGAAGCAGTCACCGCACTGCTGGAACTAGGAGATCAGTCGCAAGCTTTTGAGCGGCAGCCTCCTCCGTAACACTGCCGACCCCGCACTTTTCATCAGTCCGCGAGGCCAGCCCTTCGTCGCTATCCTGGTCTATGTCGATGACCTACTCATCGTGTCGTCAGAGGCAGCTGCCATCAAGTGGGTCAAGGACCTGCTACATGCTGCCAACCAGATAGAGGACCTCGGTTCAGCACTAGTCTTTATGGACGTGGAGCTTGAGCATGATCGCTCCATGGGCATCCTGCACGTCCATCAGGCTGCCTACGTCCAGACCATGTTCGGGCGCTTAGCTGAGGACCTGCCTCTCGTGCCGAGAGCATCCTCACCCATGTCACCCGATTGTTAGGAGATGCTCAAGAGCCCTCACCCAGCCATGGTGGGGGAGCGAGTCAATGTGATCACGTACTTGCATGTCATCGGGTCACTGATGTTCCTGGCAACGACGACTCGTCCAGACATTGCATTCGCCGTCAACCTCCCGGCACAGTTCTCTCAAGAGCCGCGTTACCTTCACTTTGAGGACGTAATTTGAGTATTATGCTATGTCATCTCGACTCCACGGTGAGGCCTCATGTTCCGTCGGCAGCAGTCCGTTGTGGTGGCAGGCTACAGTGACAGTGACTGGATTGGCAGTCCGGACGGTAAGAGTTACAGTGGCAGGATCTTTTTTGTTGGCGGCACGGCTGTGCCCTGGTGCAGTGCCAAGCAAGGCTGCATTGCACCCAGCACTGCTGAGGCTGAGTATGTGGCACTTCGATCTGGCGCGTGTGAGAGCGTGTGGCTGCGTAGCCTGTTGTCCAAGCTACTTCAGTCAGTTTTGTCCATCATGCTATACTGTGACAATGAGAGTGCCATGGCCATTGCTGACAATGACAACGTACGTCACGCTCACACAAAGCATATCAACGTTGAGTATCACTATGTGCAGTCGTTGTTGCATGACGACAGCATCAGCATTGTATAGATTGAGACGGCATGGCAATTGGCTGACTTTTTGACCAAGGCAAATGAAGCGTGACTCGTTCAACAAGGTTGTGAGTGTAGTTGGTGTGTGTGTGTGTGTGAGGTCCTCTCTCTTTCCTTCTCTCTTCCCCTGCCCGCTTGGTCTCTGCGTTCTCTGCCTGTCCATGTGCACTGCGACTGTGAGTCATGGGGAAGTGTTGGTTTTTCACGTATCTCTCATCACACTTTGTTATGTCCTCTCGTCTTGTTTACATCGGCGTGCGGATGACTGTCGGTGAGACACAACGCTACTGGAGTGTCGTCTGGTGAAGCCGATGCACGATGAGGCCCACTCCTAGTTTACTGGAGCCTCCTCCCTCCAAATGCTCAGCTCCATGGGCAGACCTCCTCGGTAGTCATACCACCGGAAGTCTCTGGTGCTGCATATGCTATCTACATGTATCTAGTGCTTGGTCTGACTGCACTATTGCATTCGCAGCGCTGTTTGATGCATAGGATCCAAGTTTCATGCTTTTCGGGCATTGTTGGTACCGGGGACAAGCATAGACACCACCAGGGTTTAGGTGGCCATAACTCTTGATAGCTATTTTTTAGTTTATTCTGACCACGCGACTGCGCTTGCAGCGGCGGTATTATGGTATTGTCCAATTTTTAGGCAAAACGGACGACGCCCGGGTTTTGGACTGTCGGCCGTCTTGCAGGGCTCACCAAGAAAACCCTTCATGCCAGAAAATTGTCCTTTTTCTGATTGGCTGGTTAGTTGAGTAACAAGCTCTACAAAGCTGGGGGGGAGCTAGAACTTGGAGGGGTCTCCCATTGTTGCTTATTCTCAGTTCTTAATAAGTCATTTCTAGTTCTTAGCTGTTTTTTGGTGCTACAACTGGCGCGGGCGTCTCTGAGTAACAAACCCAGAGCACTCAAGACTTTGACTCTAGAGCGGCAGACTGAGGAGGCAGCACACTAAGCAACAAGCATGGAAGCCCGCATGCTGCATCGACAATGCAGCTGCCCTAACCTGTACACTAGAATAGCTAGTAGCATGGATGTATGAGGCCGTTCATGTCGTCGGCTGACTTGGGTGGGAAACGGACAACCCCTGCGAATACGTGCCACAATGTCTATTTTGTGGACCATGCACCCGTCATGTCAATGGCCAGTGGGAAGCCCGTCGCCTTTGGATGTCCTGTTGAGGCTGTCCTTGAATCTCGCATTGGACCCTCCTGTCCACCGCTGTCTACAGCAGGGTCCAATGTCCCGTTATGCTTCTGAGACACCCACCTCGGTAGGCTACCGCGCGCCAGTCCACTCGGTCCAGAAGCCCCAGGAACACCGGATGACCTACGCCTACGGGAGGCTGCCCACTGCAACTAGGCAGCCATCTCCGTCAAAATGGGTACATTGTACGTAAAAATGAACGTAAATAGACGACATATCCATGCTCACCGGGCTCACGGATGTTAACGTCCTCATCCACCCAAAACCTAGTGTATGATGAGCACTTTGAGCATGAGCAGCGTGCTCAAGTGCTCCTGATTTCACCAGAGCAAGTAAGAGACGCACTCATGTTGTCTCGTCCGAGTCATGCTGTTGGAAAAATTGTGTCACGTCTTCTTCTCGTGTCCTGTTTTGGTTTTTGCGGTGTTCATTGAAATTGGACCTCTAAATTCGTTTGTTGTGAAATTTCCTTTGACGATGAGGCGTCAAGTCAAGCCCCAAAGTGCAGGAAGGCCGAGCGAGCTTTTTCTCCTGGGATGTCGTTCCGGGACATGGCGGCGGCACGTGCAGCTGTGGATGACCACGCCATCACCAACCAAATGAATATCCGGTGGCTACACGGTGAAAAGACGCGGTTCACTGCACGTTGTGGGCAGTTCAAGGAGAACGGTTGTCTGTGGCTTCTGCGTGCATACCTCATCCCAAACGGAGCAGTCGTCATGATACCCGAGTTCGTGGACGGTCATAAGTGTGTCCCTGGAGTAGGCCGTGGTGATCCTACAAAGAATTTCAAGTGGGTGGCGCAACAGATAGAGTCAACGCTCAAGCAAAACTGGACAACCGACGTGAAGATGTTGTCCGCAGTCATGCGCAAAGCAACTGCCAAAATGGTGGACAAGAACACAATGTACCGGGCCAAGTCCAAGGCGCAGGTAAAACTCATCGGCCAGAAAGCCCTATCGTGGAGCCTCTTTCCAGTCTACTATGAGGCGGTAAAGCAGTATGTCATGTTTTTGTAATTATTCCCCTTTACTCTAAACTGTCTGTGGCATGCTTGTAACATTTTCTATGTCATGCATTGCAGCTGAAGCGTGTGGACCATTACACGCACAATGTGGCTGAGGCATCCAAGGACGGCGTATTCAACCACGTGTTCATGGCACCAGGAGCCACTGTCTTGGGTTTCAAGCACGCTCGCCAGATCCTGACAATGGACGGCACCCATCTAAAAAACGGTCACAAGCAAGTCCTCCTCATCAACCAATTCTTTGACGCCAATGACAACGCCGCGCCGATGGAATGGGCGATGGTTCAGGGGGAGAATGAGGAGAACTGGAAATGGTTTTTGGAGCAGTTGACGACCGCGTATCCCACGATAGCTGAAAAGGGTACCGTCGTCATTTCCGACCGCGACAAAGGACTACTGAACGCTATGGAGAAAGAGTCGCCGGGGGCACATCACACCTACTGCCAATTCCACATGCGGTAGAACATAAGACTCAAGTTTGGCAAGCAAGCTAGCTACTGGTTTAAGTGACTAGCACATGCGCTGACACCCGCAAAGTGGTGGAGGTGTGAAGAACAATTGTGTGCCATGAACTCCAGAGTTGAAGTGTACCTCCTCGGAACAGACGGAGCTGCCGGCATTCCAAAGGAATAGTGGGCCAAACTGTATTGTCCTTTCGGACGTGGAGGGCACAACACATCGAATTTGATTGAGTCTTTGAGCTGCCACATCGTCGAGTGGCGGAAACTGTTACCTTTCTACTGCTTTGTGTCCCTGTACATGTGGATTCAGCGCTTGCTTGCAGATCGGTGCAGATTGAGCAAGTCATGCGAAGGACAACTCATGCCAATACCAGCAAAGTGGCTGCTGAATAGCACTGTCTTAGCACACAACTACGAAGTGGTGGAGGAAGGTCTGCACTCTGCCAGTGTGACGGGACCCAGCAATAGGACCCGCATGGTGAACGTGCTGGACTGGACTTGCATGTGCGGGGTGTGGAAGGAGTGGGGCCAACCTTGTGCGCATGCTTGCGCCTTCGTCATTGGCCGTGGAGAGCAGCCCGAGCCACTGTGCGACGTTGGACTCACACGTATGGCATACAGGCACACATAAAACTTCCCCATGCCAGGCGGTAACAGAACATTGTTGAAAGTCGAGGAGGGGGTACTGTGGCAGTAGCCGAGCCCTAAACGTGGTGTTGAGCGGTCCAAGAGCGCACGCTGGGACCGCCAGGACAAGCGTCGAAAGAACTACATCTGTCCCAGCTGCGGCCAAAAGGGACACACAATGAAAAAGTGTCAGAACGAGCATGATGTTGCTCCTGCTGCAGAGGCAGCTACCAACGATCTTCGCCGGCTACAGTGCATAGAGGATGCCGTCTGAGCAGAGGCCTATGCTGGGTGGTGGCCTCCAAGTGAGACCCAAGCGGAAAGAATAGGATGCAAAATCTGCAACTGAATTTGCTGCAGCTGCCACTGGTACCCCCCGCACCACCGCAGCAACGACATCAACAGCGGGCACCGCAGCAGAAATCATTGTTTTTCTTTCAGATGACAGCCAAGTCACTAGTGTTTTGGGCATTGGTGCAGGCTAGGGATGGGCAGGGCAGGCACGGCGCAGGGTCACAGGTGCGGCCGCAAGTAGAGTTGCTGCTGCAGCCTCTACAGTCATTTCGGCAACTGGAATGGCAACAGGAAGTACTACAGCCGCCACTTACAACAATGAGTACAACCCCGAGGCAGCGGGCTACGACTCTGCCCAGGAAGAGATCTACGATCCTGAACGGCACGTGTTGAGTGACTCGGACGAGGAGGAGCAGGAGGAGAATGACCACTTTGCTGAACCGCAGTATCAAAGGGAGTAGGAGGAGCGCACTGTCCGTGAGCAGCACCTGGCATGCGTCATGGATGGCTGGGAAGATTGCGCTGAAGAGTGGGATGACGTGCCTGACGTCTTCTAGATTGTAAGTTTCATATGTTGTTTTCTATGAAGATTACACATCGTGCTAGTTCCTCATTTTTTCCTTTCTACAAATTGTTCATGCAACTATGTCATGTGTGCCCTGCAGGTCACGCACAACTGGGTCTAGATCAGATCACACAATGTCACAAGGGACAGGAGCACCAACATCCATCATCACCCTCAATTTGAAGCAGAAGGAAGTAGCTTACCAGAAGACAAGTATGTCCATGGATAGACCTTGAAGTGCTAGGACACCACTAGGGTGAGGAGGTGGTGGGGTAGTGAGGGACAGATTGCACATGGCCTTATTGGAGGTTTTGTTTCGTGAGATGTTGTTACTTTTTAAACCAAAAAATTGTTCCGCTTGAATCTCAATTGTACATGTTGTCCATGCAAACATCCAGTTCTAAGACTCGAACATAGTTTGCAGAGCAAATAATGAATACACGTTATATGTACTCAACTGGTGTGCAATAAAGGGGTGCCTTCATTGTGTTGTTCATTCTCTTGCATCAACTTCAGTTTCCACAATAGTTCACTTTGGACTCCTATTGTTGCCGCCGGTGGCATGTGTGATGGAGTGTGTCATATCCTTCATAGCCGGAGCAGGTGTGACATACATCCTCATGAGATGGAAGGACTGTGCACCAAAGCCAGTACACATTGTCGAAATGTACATGTGTCCATGTCTTTATGGAACATGTGTCAAAGGTGGCAGCCTGTGTCCCAAGGAGGAAGAAGTCTTCTACGACATGGACGATAGTGACTCAGAGGACTCTTTGTCTACCTCGTCCACATCCGAGTCAGAAGACGATGAGGACTTTGTAGACTGCAACCCAGATTACTGCTGTGTTGCAGGTTACTTGTGTCCTGCCTGTGAGATCATGTCCTGGATCTAATCTTTGCTCCCTTCAGTCCAGCGTTGGTTGGTCAGTGGATGCCCAGGTCCCTTCGTCGCAGGCTCTGCAGATTGAGCACACATTACAACCACTGTGGGNTGTCAAAGGTGGCAGCCTGTGTCCCAAGGAGGAAGAAGTCTTCTACGACATGGACGATAGTGACTCAGAGGACTCTTTGTCTACCTCGTCCACATCCGAGTCAGAAGACGATGAGGACTTTGTAGACTGCAACCCAGATTACTGCTGTGTTGCAGGTTACTTGTGTCCTGCCTGTGAGATCATGTCCTGGATCTAATCTTTGCTCCCTTCAGTCCAGCGTTGGTTGGTCAGTGGATGCCCAGGTCCCTTCGTCGCAGGCTCTGCAGATTGAGCACACATTACAACCACTGTGGGACCACATTTCCTAGCCTGTTTGTGTATGGACCACAATAAGTGTTCCATTACCAGTGGTTCTTCGGTGGTTTCCAATGTTTTACTTTGTCTGACTATTAATAGACATATGGTTTATTTTCCCATGAAATTAGTGACGATGTGCCCGTGTCTCCATTATGTACAATTTCATCTTTTGCAGGTACCATTTCATAACTTTACGGACCCTTGGGTGTGCAATGTGCATGTCATTTTAGTTTCATTTGGATATCTAGGTCAATGTCTTTTCAAATTAATAGAGATATGCCCATGTATATGGTCTGTACAACTCCATCCTTGACACGTAATGTTCCCAAACTACAGAAAATGATGGTTGCACTACATATAACATGTTAATTTTCATGGACGTTTTGTTCTTTTACCCAAGAGAATAATATTAATATGCCCGTGCATGCATTGTGTACACCTCCATCATGCAGACGGACTGTTGTTAATGTTAAGACATGAATGTTTGCACTGGGCTTCTTGTCTTCACATGTGAGTGGGAACAGTGATTAGTCAGTGGAAAATCATTATCATGTTGAACCATCCATTGGTCTCACAACCTTGCAAGATGCGTTATGACTTTGTCTACTAACGGGTCTGTAGATTTCCAGGGTTCCCAAATGTTCGCACAATCTTTAGGCCGGGGTGAAGGCATCCGGTGTTCAGTAACACAACACATCACTTCCGGGATTGGGGCTTCGTCATAAATGAAGATCCAAGGGTAGGGTGCATGTCTCCGGTCCCACTCCTGCTTGATGAGCCTCCACTGTCGCCTTGCTTCACTTGGTTCAGGCCATGGGACGTCCACAGACCACCCATCGTGTGTAGGCACCCTTGTAAGGATAGGGCTCTGTCCCCAAGACACTGTTGCGCTGTGAGATGCCAATGGGGAAGGATTCTATGCGTAATTGAAAGCGAACTACCGCGAACCTTATAGTGTGTTGTTGTAAGAAACATTCATGGTTGAAATTGTCATGTCATACAGGTTTGTGACCTTTCACAACGCAATGCACTCTTCACGCTGACAAAGGATGTCAGCGTCAGAGCGACGTTTCGCGGCATGGACTAGTGGATTCGATTGGAAACCTATCAAAATTACACATCGACCGGTTCGTAGACCTCCCATCCACGTGGAGTGGAAACCCCCCCCTAACAAAATGGATGCACTTACTACTCCTCGCTGCTACAGTTTCAAACATCCGTGACGTCCACGCTCAATGATTCGTCCGTTTGCACAGGAAATCGTCGAGACACTTGTCCTGTACTTGTCAGGTGAAACTACCATTTTTTAGGACCACACCAGATAAGGGCCGATCATGGACGGTTCCGTTCACGAATATTGCTTTCCAGTGTGTAGCCCGGTGTGAACATATGGTTGTTTTAATAAAAACATGTGAACATGACGTTCCTAAAGTGTGTTACGTGGACATGGCGTTCTAATTCCGTGAGCACGTGGTATGGCAGACATCAAGTTCTTGAGCTCTGGATATGGGGTCATTAACGAGCGGTCTGTGGATATGGGGGATCTATCAAGAATTCGATGGGTATATGGTCACACCCCCAAAACAAGACACTACTCCAAGTTTTGAACCTCTACGAAAAAACAGTCTTTAACACGAGCGCCCAAAGCTGTGACATTCCCCTACCCTGATACGAGAAACGTTCTCTGTACTGGGCAACAAATTTTTCATGGGAAAGGAATAACAAGAACTTCACATGTATCAGTAGATAATTTATGATTTTATTCTTATTATTCTGATGTGTGTTGACAGCTATGTTTGGATGGGATTTGGCACAGGGACAGACAAGGGCGTCGATATTAGCTAGCGAGCAAACGCAGCCATGTGTGCCAAAGGATGGACCAACACCGGTGAAGTAAACATTAGAGACACCAGGACAGAACATGACTCGGAGGTCAAGGGTGGATGTGCAGCCATAAGAATCGATCCACATGTACAGGCCAGAAGAGGCATCGCTACAAGGGAGTAAGCACTGGAAATCACACTGTGAGAGGTACTTCTGTAGGCGTAATAGGATGGAAGGTTATTCTAGACATAATGGAGATGTAATCAAATATCAAGATAGCCACAAACGGTGACAAGGAGGTGGGCATCTATGGAGGTACCAAGGAGAGATCATGTGAAAACATTGGCATATAGGCTCTTGCTACAGAAAGGACAACACACATGACATTAGACATTTTCGCTTATGACAGAAAATTGGCACCGTCAATAGCTTGATTAGTAGTGCCACAAATAGTTTGACCTGTAGCAATAGTGGGAAAATCATTGTTGGCATTGCTAACGGGCGCATAAGTGCCACCAAACACAGCACTACCGATGGCACCATCAGCAGCATTGCCACAAACAACACTGATGAGACCCCAGGTGCCACCACATGCGACACCCCCTATGGTTCATCCATGGTGCCACCAAGAGTGCTGCAAGTAAATCCGCGGGCAGTGTCGCAGATAGCACCACCTATAACAGCCGCAATGGCCCTGCTATAGGTACAAACGACAACATTACTGATGGAGCCAACAACATACATGTTGGAAAATGCATATCATCCACATCCACCGTCCGATCGCCGATCCAACGGCATGGCTGGCATGACCACAACTCCATCTTACTACCCTTCAAACCTCAGCTCCATCCGATGGCTGGATTTGGAGAAATGACCAAAAGAAGAAAGTGGCATAAGTTTATGCCACAAACTGGCAACAGCGGCATACTTTATGTCACAACCCGGCAGTGGCATACTTGGTGTTCTTTGAGGCTCGGCACGGCAAAAGGGCAAGAGAAGTGGGAGAGATATCATCACTCTCTCTCCCACTCTACCCTATCTACTACACATCTACTTATGTGGCGGGGTCAGTTACACTGTGCGGGGAGACCCCCGCTCACAGTGCCTGCCGCGGCCATCCGGCTGGTACCTGCTCATCGATGATTTTTGGGGGACACACAGTATATATTAAGTCACAGATTGCGGACACGGAACTGATGGCGAGGAGAGTGGAGCAACGAGACTACCGAGAGTCTGAGCGAGAGCTCCTCTCGGTAGGACATGCTGACGTGGCGTCCCTGGAGCGAGAGCGAGCAGACTCGAAGAGCAAGCAGTGGATCGAACGAGCCGATCGACGGATCGATGGCAGTCGAGATGTCCCCGCAGACCCGAACGTCGTCGTCCGTCGATCTCGCAAAATGGTCAAGTACGATCAACGGCCAGTGGAGAAGACGAAGACTGACGGACCGGCCAGTAAAGCGATCAAGTAACAACTGGTGGACCAAGCGACGGATCGACGGCAGACGGGATACTCTCGCAGATCCGGATGCCTTCATCCGTCGATCTTTTGGAGTGAGCCCAGAGTCCGTAGCATGACTTTTGCTCATTGTCTTTCGCCATCGAGAGGGGTCCAGTGGAATGGACTCTCGCAACCGTGAGACACAAATCCAGAGGACAGTCAGGTCTCTCGCTTCTGATCGTTTTTGCTGCTGCACAGGTCTCAGACTAGTATATAGCAATAGGTAACTTCAGTTAGATCTAGCTTCGTGTGTAGTGCTCCAAATCAGGCATGCATCATACCGTTAGAATCAGCAGGAGACGTACTATCTGCCTGAGGCCTTGGCTAAGGCTCTTGAAGCTCGTAGTGTGTGTAGAACCTGGCCAAGTGTAACGGCCGAGTGTGTGACTTGTGTATCCGGAGTTAATGGAGTTAATGGAGTTCATGTTTTGACTTCCAATTGTGTCAAGTGTTAATTGGTTCATGTTGACCTCTGAGGCTGATCCTGTTTTCAACAATACAACACCGTCAGCGGTGTAGGCTCTGGTGGAGAGACGATGGTGCATGACGAAAAGAACCAAAGGTACAGTATGGAATGTGCTCGATGATTTAGGAGTAGAAAAACTTGACAATGAGATGATTGGTAGGATCCTAGAATCTGTGATAATCTGTGATCATCTGATCTCACGGACGCACCAAGGTTGAATCACATGCCCACCATGAGATCAATCTTGAAAAAACATCCCAATGCAATAGTCTGCAAGAAATACATGGTGCCCACACGAATGCCTAACGAAGGTCGGAACGCTGTTACAAGAGCAACCCACACATTGTCGTGTCTCAGAAAAAAAAAAAAAAAACGGGTCGCATGCGGTTCCACACTCAAGTGCGGCATGCTGCCATCTCCGTCGAGAAGCTCTGGTCCTACTCAAGGAGCTCCACCATATCCATCATCATGCTCAATGAGGGTATGGTTCCATTATTCAGTGATTTCATTTAGTTGTGGGGAGTACGGGGTAAAGAGCTAGCCACCGTGGTCACAACAAACATGCAACACCTTGCTAACTATTGCATAGGGCCTCCTTGTAACTCACCCGGATATTAGCGGGAACGACGCTCATTGCACGAAGGAGGTACACCCATGTAAACCACAAATGGTCATCCATGATGATAAGAATTGTCTCTTAAAACTGCATTTTAAAGAAATTAATTGAGCTTGGCCAAAAACTCTAAGATTCCAGAACAGTATAAAACTAGCTCATTTGTGGGATCGGAAAATGGCGGGATAAATAATGTTGACAGTGGAGTTTGTTGTTTTTGTGTGTGTAGTGTGGCTATGTTAATGACCTTTGGCCGTACGGCTCTTTTCCCGAGAGCACAACCAGTAGTTGAACGTCAATAACATCCAACCACAAGAGACCCTAGATTGGCAAGCACCACTTTGAGTGAGCATATTTCTTCACTCAAAATCGGTAATGTGGGTCGAACATACCCACACTACGTAAGGACCAGCTCCGTAAAAATAATAATATAATACATAATCAATATATCCCTTGTTCTAGAATGGTCCACGATTTGTCCATCCGTGTTTGAAATAGACTGAGAAAACATCTTCATGTAAACATGTACAAATTTAGGCGGTGCTATGGTAAGTCACACTCTCTGATAAGAATGCATCCTAGAGCAGGTCTAGTAGATAGGCAAGAATAATCTCAAGTGCGGATGCTTTGTCATTTGTAGAGTGAGAAAAAGGAAAATGATGCATCAAACCAATTGCACATACAACATAGCAAGTACTAGGTGGGGCGCGAAAGGAGGAATCAGTGAGCTCACTGACACAGGGGTCACAAAGGATTGCGGCAACAACTAGGCTGGAAAGTAGATAGAGATGCCAACAGGGAAGGTGAGAGTGGGTTGTGCATTACAACATGGCAAGCATGTAGGCTGCACAGACTTGTATCTATTGTGGACAAAGGACCTCACAAAGACTCACACGTGGGACACGATGACCATGAAGAAAAACACGACCGGTAATACGGTCCAGGATAGACACGAAAGTAATCACATACATGGTTGAGAAACAAGATTCATTAAGCGTATGGGACACAGGGGAGGGAAACAGATCGAGGACAAAGAGTTTGAAGGAAATGAAGAAAGGGCCGGAATTGGCAAAAAAGAGACAAACCTGATCCTACGCACGGCAAGCAAAGTGTTATCCATGGTAAAGAAATTAGTATTGGTAGAGCAAGGATCAAATGTGGTAAACATGGAACAATCAGGAGAAATGTGTTTAGTGGCTATGGCATCCACAACCCATGCTATTGAACTAAATCTTCACCCGTGAGGAGAAATTAGGCACAATTTCGAGAGAAATCTACTAAATGGAACCAAGAAGAATAACAACACATAGGTGGACAAGATATTGAGATTAACAACACTCACATACTCGGAGAGGACATCTCTAACGGCACAGGTGAAATCAAGACAATACCAACAAGAGCAGTAACAAAACTACTGTCAGTAGTGAGAACTTGACTACGAAGAGAATGAGACCAACGGCGCTTCGTTTCGTTAAGCGTGGAGCACGTGAGGTCCAAAACCCTAATGCGAAGCTAAAAAAAAAAAGGTACAAGTGCTCTAGTAACAAGTCTACCCCTTATTACAGGTGAGACTCGAAAGTCGAGTCTCACCCATCGGCGGCGAGCTTCGCTCGCTGCCGCTCGACGGGGTGCGAAGGCGAAATCGCCCTGTGTGCCCAAAAAGGTGCGTTCGCACCTACGAAGTCACATACTAGGTCAGAAACTAGGAAACCTAAACTAGACCTACAAACATGCAAGTTGAGGTCTAATCTAGGTCGTGCATCACACCGAGCGCAGTATGCCACATGAATCACAAGGACACAAATAGGTTTGCTAGCGGGGGCAGGCAAGGGTCGACAGCTGGCGGAGCGCGTGAGACAAGGGAGCAACGCCGCCACGTGACAGGCTTGGCGAGCACGAGTCTCCGCTATCAGCGTGGATCACCACCGACCGCCGATTCCTCATGCACTGCACACCCGAGGGCACATACGCACGAATATATATACAGAGGGTTATCACGCCCCCTTGGCCGAGGGAGTCGCAGGCATGCAACCAAGCAGATGGAGTTGAGACATGAGGAAGGATGATGGAAGTGCCTTAGTGAGAAAGTCAGCGAGTTGCTCACTTCTAGGCACTGCGCACACTTGGACAATGTCTGCTTCCACTGCTTCTCGGACAAAGTGATGTTCAACGCCTATGTGCTTAGTGCGTGGGTGCAGTACACCGTCATTTGTAGTGATGCGAAGTGCAGCAGAGCTATCACTTTACAGTGGTACGGCCCCCACAACCATGCCCAGCTCCCCCAACAGCCGTTGCAGCCAGGTTGCTTCACATGTGGCTTCTCCCAATGCCATGTACTCTGCTTCAGCCACACTACGTGCAACACATGACTGCTTTGCACTGCGCCATGACACAGTGGTGCCCCACAAACGGAAGACATACCCCCCCCGACTGCGTGCATTTCGGTCTCATGCATAGTCACTGTCACAGTACCCATCGAGCAAGGGACCAGTACCAGGGGAGAAGACGAGGCCCATGGATGCAGTGTCAAACACATAAGGCAGAAGTTTCAGCAAAGCCTTTTGATGTGCACTGCGGGGTTGCTGGCTGAACTGGGCGAGAGTGTTCACTGCACAGGCAATATCCGGTCGGGTGGTGGAGGAAAGGTAGGTGAGACTGCCAGTGATCTGCCTGTACAGTGTAGGATCTGTGTCCGGTCCGTAGTCTGTGGTGCAAGGGTCTAGAAGGTGTCCATAGACGTCTGGGCTCATCGGTGAATGCTGTGTGGGGAGATGTTGAACAAGGTGAGAGAATCGGTCTGTTAAGTGTGCTATGAACCGTCCCTGGTGTAATGTCAAGGTGCGTGCAGCTCTGTTGCGCGTGATAGTCATGCCCAGGAAATTGTGTGCCTCTCCCAGGTCAGTCATGCGGTAGTGTGCAGTAAGCAGGGCTTTTGTGTCTTGAACAAGAGTGTGAGAGGGCGAAAGAATCAGTAGGTCATCTACATAGACAAGAAGGACAACTGGAGTGCCGCGAACACTGCGAATGAACAGGGAGGGATCAGACAAACTTTGTAGAAATCCTCCAAGTTCTAGTGTTCGGCTGATTTCTTTGTTCCAACACCGTGGTGCCTGTTTCAGTCCGTACAATGCTTTCAGCAGAAGCCAAACTCTGTCTGTTCCGTCCGTGAACCCTGGTGGTTGTTCCACATAAATCTCCTCTTCTAGTGGTCTGTTCAGAAAAGCATTCTTGACATCCATTTGATGTATTTCCCAGTCCTCGTGTGCCGCAACCCCCAGCAGCGCGCGACCTGACGTGTACTTGCCCACAGGGGCGTAAGTGTCCGTAAAGTCTTGTCCTGGTATTTGGTGGAAACCCTTGGCTACCAATCGAGCCTTGTATTTCTCAAACAGGCCCTGGACATTCCGTTTTACTTTGAACACCCACTTTAGGTCAATGGCTTCGCGTCCGGGGGGAAGAGGCACAAGTTGATAAACTTCATGCTCAAGGAGAGCGTTCAGCTCATCGATCATAGCCTTTTCCCACTCTGTTGCATCAGGGCGCCCCCTTGCCTCTTCGACAGTGAGAGGCTCTGGGTGGACAGTCACAGGCTGTGTGGGACCTGCTGTATGGTAAAACTGTCTGTAATTCACCCTGGCTACGTTCCGCTGTGAGCGACGGACTGGATCAGGCTGGACAGGTCTGTTTTGTACTGGGGTCAGACCAGGTGGCGACCCTGCGGAGTCTGCACTCGTGCTTGCAAGGTCAGCCGGTGTAAACAAGTCAGTAGGAACCGGTGTGTCTTGTGCCGTGACCTTGTGCTCTCTCGACGGTGGTGTAACCTTAGGTTGTGTGGTGGGGACAAAGATGGGGACACTCACGTACTCAGGGTATTGTTCAGGAACAGTGAGCACAGGTGCATGCTTGAGTCCCTTGAACGCCTTGTATGGCATGTGTTCTAGGAAGGACGCATCACGACTCTCGACAAACGTATGCTGCATGGGATCCCAAAACCTCCATGCCTTCGAGGCATGAGAGACTCCGACAAAGACACACCATCTACCTCGTGGACTCAGTTTATGGCTGCGTTGTGGGTCAGCAAACCACACACACGCCATAGTGCCCCACACCCGTGCAGGGCGTAAATCTGCCTTCTGCTTGAACCATCTCTCCCAGGGAGTGACGGTCCTGGGCAGAGGCCCTTGGGGTATTCTGTTCCACACCCAAGTAATGTACTTGACAGCTTCCTCCCAGAATCCAAAGGTCAGGCCAGACTCTGCCAGCAGGGTACGCAACGCATCGCCTAACGTTCTATGCCATCTTT
>SZWC01002282.1:55302-66659 GCA_023375785.1 Penium margaritaceum
CGGCATGGGTCCAGTTAAGTCAGCATGCACCAGTTCAAGGGGTACCTCGCTGACATGTTGTGACAAAGGAAAACTCTGTCGGTGTGCCTTGCCTTCTTGACAGTTCAGACAGGCAGATGCCTTGAGGCCATGAGGACAGTCGTCTGGGCTCAGTCCATGTGCAGGTTGGTGTTTCAGTAGTTCGGTAACCAGTTCTGTGTTGATGTGGGCCAGTCTTCTGTGGATGAGCTCAATGTGCTTTGGGTCTGTTTTGGTCATGATGTGGGTCTGTGGACGGTTGGAGGGCAAAGCAGGGAACAGGGTCAAGCGGTACAGCATGTCAGTATGCAAGGGTCCGTCAGCCAACAACACACCGTGTGCATAAAAAAACATGCATTTTTCTGCTTGTTTCAGCGTTGACATGCCCAATTGGCGATCCAATTGCCCCCCTGACAACAGGTTCACCTTCAGCCGAGGAACATACAAAACCCCAGTCAGCCACATAACCCCTCCCGGTGCTTGCAATGCAACAGTCCCAATGCCCTCAACCCTCAACACCTCCCCTAAGCCCGTCCGCACTCCTTCCACATCATGAGTGGCATACACAGACACAAACAACTGACGATGAGGTGACATGTGATGTGACGCTGCTGTATCAAACAACCACTCATGCATGGGCAAGACGTGTGATGTAGTGATGTGCGTGTGCCCAAGGCGCGGACCTGGCTGAGAAGCTGCAGTAGTCTCTGGAGGAAAAGTGATGGGCACAGCTTCCTGCATGTCGGAAGTGTGCGGGTTGCCATGTCGTCGTACACGCGTTGGGCCCACCCTGGGACAGACACCGGAGCCATAGCGAACGATGGCACTGGCAGCCCATACGGCCCAGGCTGTGGCGTCATCTGCTGCAGATACTGCGGGTGAAGCTGATGATGAGGCGTCAGTCCAAAGGTGGCTGCTGCTACAGGTTGGTAGGAGTGCACCCCAGGTGGCCCATATCCACCGTAGTGCTGCACTAGGGAGAACTGCTGCAGTGGCTGATGCTGCTGCTGTACCTGCCTCTGCTGCTGCTGTGTCTGCCTCTACTGCTGCTGTGCCTGCTGCTGCTGTGCCTGCTGCTGTTATTGTTTCTCCATCATCTACCTCTGGAGGGAAGGGCACCGGCGCCAAAAGTGCCCAGTCTGGTTGCAGTAGCTGCACCTCTGGTTACCATGGCCGCGACCACGGCCGCGACCACCGCCACCAGACCAGCCACGATCCCCACTGGAGGATCCTCCAGGGGAGATGAATGATGACTGATTCGCTGCAGCAGCAGTGGAAGAGGAGTCCTGGTGTGCATATGCTGTTGGTGGCGCCGCTGTCATGTCGCGAGCCTCGTCCTTCAGTATGTCTTCGTAGTTGCGCAGCTCCTCGAAAACGGAGGCAAGGTCGATGAGCTCGATCTCAGCGACTGGGTGACGACGTAGCAAGTCACGCCGGAACTCCTTGTACTGCTCGCCGAGGTGGAGCAGCACTACGTCCAGCAACTCAAGGACGGAGCACGAGGCACCTAGACCCAAGAGTCGTCGGCGAATGTCCATGGCCTCATCCCAGAACTCAGCAACAGGCGCGCCTGGTTTAGGGTAGAGATTGTGCAGGCGATCTCTCAGCGTCATGACGAGATTCATGCCCTGTTCTTCTTGGCGCTTGGACAGGTGGCGCCAGGCATCATGCAGTCATTCTGCACCACTTCGTGGGTCGGAGGGATCCTCACCTCGCCCGCCAAAGCGAAAGTGGCGCAGAGCGTAGGCTTGTGTGTCTGGCAGTGCGCGGGTTAGTGCATTGAATGCGCGCAGTAGCATGAGGTCGGTTGCATCATCTGGGGGAGGACGAATGAAAAGTTCCTCCAACCCATGTTCTGCCGCCCAGGACAAGACGATGTCCCTCCATGCCTGGTAATCCCTCGTCCCAAGCTGCGGGGGAGACAGTTCCTTTTGGCTTAGTCCAAGCTGTGCCATTGCGGCAGCAGTGAGGGTGACATTAGGAGCGTTGCCACCACTACCGTCACCTCCATTTGTCCCATCTACCTCGCTCATGGTGCTTGGGGAGTGGGTTTGGTGGTCTACCTAGCTCTGGATGGTGCTGAAAAGGACCAAGAAAATTTCGGCAGCACTTTGCCGGGCCCACTTTGGGCCCTGTTTTCTGCCGAGAGCCCGAAGCTCTATAGGGAAGCCACCAGAAACGTCCTGGAGTCCTGCAAGTGCAATCCCGCCCCCCCAAACCCTTTGCCCACCCTTAGAGTCGCAGTTGGGCACCTTGGGGAGGGCCTTAATGGGGCGTGGGATCTCCTTTCGGCGGCGGCTCTTCGTCCCAAGCGTCCCTCACATGCGCGAAGCCCTGCTAGGACTTGCGCGCCCCCTCAGGGCTGGTTCGAAGCCCTGGAGCAGCTTCGACGCCCTGTCCTAGCCCGCCAACCCTCGCCGACGTGGCGTCCACGTGGCGGCCGCCCCTTTCTTCGGCTCCTACGGTCGGCTCTGACCCTTCTCAGGNGGAAACCTAAACTAGACCTACAAACATGCAAGTTGAGGTCTAATCTAGGTCGCGTATCACACCGAGCGCAATATGCCACATGAATCACAAGGACACAAATAGGTTTGCTAGCGGGGGCAGGCAAGGGTCGACGGCCGGCGGAGCGCGTGAGACAAGGGAGCAACGCCGCCACGTGACAGGCTTGGCGAGCACGAGTCTCCGCTATCAGCGTGGATCACCACCGACCGCCGATTCCTCATGCACTGCACACCCGAGGGCACATACGGACGAATATATATACAGAGGGTTATCAAGTAGGATAAGGAGCTACACTCATAGAGGTTATGATGACAAGACGGCTTTTCGCACTAGTCATGACACCAGAGGTGTCTTTGCTCGTAGTATTGCTAATGGAATTATCAATGAAAACACCCGTGGCCACTGTAAGGAAGACAAGAGTGGTTCAATAAGGCCACGAGTAGTGCCACAATATTTGGAAACTTGCTAGGTGTAGTCCCGACTGTGATTTGACCTTCTCATGTCGTTCACGTCTTTCTTTTGGATGAATCTGAGACTGAGCGTGAGCTTTCATGTCACCTCACGCTATTTGAGTAGGAATTTTGAGGTAGTCATTTTTGCGTTTGATTTTGTACATGTACATGATCTGAACATTTGTAGGGCTAGTCATGAGCTCTCCTCCACACCAAACTGCACGCGATTTGGCCAAGCGTAGCTTAAGTTATGTTTGTCGAAGCACGGGTCTCACCCACCACAGAAATGCATTACGCTTGGTGCGCACACGTTGTGGCGTCTTCCTTCACATGTGAAGCGCCCTTCCCAAGGCGTAGATCCCTTCGCACGTAATGGAGGGGTCCCCTGCATTTTTTTGATGTACCTTGGCAACTTTTAGCTTGAGTTTGATGATGGGATGCGACAGGGTTTGAAACCTGTCCGCGGACCTAAAATCAGAATTTCGACTGTCCTTGAGTAAAAAAACATACTACTGAGTTTCGGATGCTGAGCCAGGATTGTGGCCCCTCAGTAACAGCCTGTACTACTAGACCCAGTGGATTTTATCCACCAGATGTAGTCTTCTCGGGTAACATCCCCAGATGGACAGTTGTTCCTCGGTCCGGTCAATTTTTCACCGGAAGTGGAGTCGCGGCCGGCTCCTAGAGCCGCCGCGCACACCCCAACTTTGGAAGCTTGTGTCTCCCTCGTTACTTGTCCGATTCCGGTGAAACAACCTCCTAAAAATTCAGAGACTCCTCAACTTTCAAGGACAATCCTCCACTTTAGGATCCGAGTAATCCTCAAGCCGCTAGATCTAACTATGAGGATTCTTCTCTCTTTGGTGGCTCGTTGACACCTCTTGGTACCACACTTGAGCATGCGGAGGGGCTGCTGAAAAATTGCCCCTCCGCATGCCCAAGTGCGGCGCCGGGAGGCGCCGACGGGCCGCCAGAAAGAGGAAACTCCGCTCCGACGGATCTGGTGACTCGAGAAATGCTCGGATCCAAAAATAGATGACTGCTCCGTAAATTTGACGAG
Source organism: Penium margaritaceum (assembly GCA_023375785.1). NCBI lineage: Eukaryota > Viridiplantae > Streptophyta > Zygnematophyceae > Desmidiales > Peniaceae > Penium > Penium margaritaceum. Next base: position 59,338 of record SZWC01002282.1, read on the forward strand.
TTGCTGAATCCGGTGGAAGTTGTTTCGCTGGAATCGGACAAGTATCGAGGGAGATATGGCTTTTCAAAGTTGGGATGTGCGCGGCGACTCTGGGAGTCGGCTGCGACTCGAAATCCGGTGGATAATCGACCGGATTGAGTAACAAAAATACCATCTGGAAAAATTGCTCCGGAAGGCCTGCCGAGGCGTCCGGTGGACAATCCACCTGATCAGGTGGATCATCCACCGGATCCAGTAGTGCAGGTTGTTACTGAGAGACTTGGCCAAAATCATGGCTCGTCGTCCGAAACTCAGTAGTACGTTTTGTTACTCGGGGACTTGGTCAAAATTCTGACTGCAAGTCCGCGGACAGGTTTCGAACCTCGACACATCCCATCATCAAACTTGCTCCAAAAGTGGGGAGGGTACGTGGAAACAGTGCAGGGGACCCCCACATCATGTGCAATGGGATCTGCGCCTTGGGAAAGGCGCTTCGCACGTGAAGGAAGGCGCCACGGCGTGTGGCGGCATCAGTCTTCAATTGTGGGTGAGACATGCGCTTCGACAAGCGTAAATTGGGCTACGCTTGGCCGAAACGCGCACGGTTTGGTGCGTTGGAGAGCTCATGACTAGCCCTATAAATGTTGTGATCATGTCCATGTTAAAAAACCAAAAACGCAAAACGACGTTATTCCCTTCGCAAACTGACTGTCTCTAAATTCCTGCTCACATAGCGTGAGGCGACCAGAAAGCTCACGCTCAGTCTCAGATTCACCCAAAACAGTAGACGTGAACCACTAGAGATGATCAGACAAACATCGGGACCACACCACGCGGATTCCTCTTGACAGGGGCAATTTTTCAGCATTCTCCCCCTTGTACCTGCCATGNAAAACCAAAAACGCAAAACGACGTTATTCCCTTCGCAAACTGACTGTCTCTAAATTCCTGCTCACATAGCGTGAGGCGACCAGAAAGCTCACGCTCAGTCTCAGATTCACCCAAAACAGTAGACGTGAACCACTAGAGATGATCAGACAAACATCGGGACCACACCACGCGGATTCCTCTTGACAGGGGCAATTTTTCAGCATTCTCCCCCTTGTACCTGCCATGCCCGCTGCTCCTGCTTTCTCTCACTCATCTTCCGCTGCATCCTCTAGCCCATCATAGCTTTTTATCCCAAGCCCAGCCACGCTCATCGCGTGCCGATCAGCGGGTTACAATTTGGTCAAGCAATCCGCAAGCATGTCCCATTTCAACCATGTCCCATGCGTAGTGATAACACACGTTGTTGTGTTGTTTTTCCTCTTGTGCTACGTTGGGTTGTTTCTCAGCTAGATGGAGCCGGTGTTGTCCTCTTGCACCACCATCAGCTCCTACTATGGCACGTTCAGCTCCCCTAGGAACCTACGGAGCCACACCGCCTCCTTGACCGTCTCATTCAGCGTGATGTACTTTGCTTCCACTATGGAGGTGGCAATGCAGTCCTGCTTCCTGCTGCACCACAAGATCGTTGTACCATTGAGGAAGATCACGTATCCGGATGTGGACTTCTGCTTGTCCACATCGCGAGCGTTGTCTGCATCCGTATAGCAGACCAGATGCAAGGGGTCCATCCACCCCTTGCCGTCGAACCTCAGGCGTGCATGCCGCATAGCTTGTAGGTAGCAGAGGATGAGCTTGACCGCTTGCCAGTGTAGTGGCTGTGGGTCGGCCACGAACCTGCTCACTTGGCCCATTGCGTAGGCCAGGTCTGGTCGAGTCGCCACCATGGCATACATGAGGCTGCCCACCGTCGATTGGTAGGACACCCCTGCCATATCCTCCCCTTTTTTTTTGCGGCGCCATTACCGCACTCAGTTCAGAGGTTGTAGAGACTGGACTTCACACTGGTCTTAAGTCCTCCATGCCATACCGCTTCAACACCTAAGCCACATCTTTGGCCTGTCCCAGCTCAAGTGTGCACGCTCTCCGGCACCGAGTAATGCTCACCCTCAGGTAAAACTACAACTACCCCATGTCCGACACCTCAAACCTACTGCTGAGCTGCTCTTTCAGCTTTTGTAAGGTCGGCATGTCTGAGGAAAACAAGATCAGATCATCCACGTAGATTGCAATGATCTGATGGAGATTCTTGTTGCGCCGCACGTACATGTTATGATCCACCTCACAGCACTTGAAGCCAAGTTGTGCCATGAAGCTGTCCATTTGTTGGTACCAACATCAGGGCGAATGGTTTAGCCTATATAAGGAATTCCGTAGCTTGCACACCTTACCCTCCGGCGCCTCCACCGTCTCTGGCACCTCCATGTAGATTTATTTGTCAATGATGACGTTGAGGAATTTCGTCTTTACGTCCATTAGGTAGACCTCCATATCCTTTGCGGCTACCACCACAAGGATAGTCTGAATGCTAATAAACTTGGCAACAAGGCTGAACGTCTCATCGCAGTGCTCTCCCTCATGCTGGAAGTACCCCTCTGCCACGAGCCGTTCCTTGTAATTGTTCAATACACCTTCCTTTGTGAACTTGTTCTTCAAAATTCACTTGGAGGTGATGACCTTGGCATCTTTCAGACTGTCAACCAGCTTTCACTTTTTATTTTCAGCAGCAGTGCCACCTCCAACTTGTTGGCGACGTCCCACTGCTTCCCCTTGGGCCGCGCAAGCGCCTCCTACATGGTCGTAGGCTCCATTGATGTAGCCAGCATGCACCGCATCATGCCGATCCATGGACCGGTGCGTGCATCGAAGCGCTTCCCCGCTATCCATTGCCTCCCATTGCGGCGCAACAGTTCTGGTGGCTCCGATCCTTCTGACTCTGCTCGCTCCGGTGAAACACCGACCGGACGGCTCCCCAAAGGTCTTTCCTGCTCCGGTGAAATATCAACCGTACGGGCAGCACGTCCAGAGAATTTTCCTGTGATACCCAATGCGGACTCCGCTAGAAGGATGTGCTTTGGCACCCATAGTGCCTCCTCCAACGGATCTTTTTGCCAGATCTCCAGTGTAGATGCGATGTTGTTAGATTCCTCTATGCTGGTTGCTGTCTCTGCTACTCCACTGCATTCTGACAATGAATCCTTGACCTCCATATCCACCGGCTCCTTCTTGTAGTCAAAGAGTTGAAACCACTCCTCCTGTTTTGGAGTGTTCCCGATGCTCATGTCGTTGCTGCTGCTAAAGCTTTGCTGCTCGTTGAACTCAACGTCACGGCTGCGGATGATCTCTTGCGTACGCGGGTCCTAGAGCCGATACATCGTTTACGTTCTCTTGTAGCCAAGGAACAAGCATGGCTTCGCTCGTAGTTCCAACTTGCAGTCAAGTCAATGTGCTGCCTGCACCATCACGTGCGCCTTACACCCGAACACCTTCAGGTATGCCACGTGTGGCTCGCGCCCGCTCCAAACCTCTCGTGGCATTGCCCAGCTACCCTTGTCCTTCAACACCACTGGTGGGGTGAGATTGAAGGTGTAGCTCATTGTATGCATAGCTTCCACCCAGAACCCTCATGGCAACCCGACATCCACAAGCATGTTCCGTACCATGTTTAACAACATCTGGTTTACCCTCTCCGTCACTCAGTTAGATTGTGGTGAGTACGGCGTAATGGGTTCCCACTTGATTCCCTGCTGCTTCATCCACTCGCTACGGACCACGTACTCTTTGCCGTTGTCGTTGAGTAGCGCTCTGACCTTCCAGCCAGTCTGCCTCTCTACCACTGTGACGTACTCCTTCAGCCCGTCTAGGACCTCGTCCTTCCGTTTCATGAATTACACAAAGAGCTTCAACATATAGTCATCAATGAAGGTGATGGAGTATCTCAAGCCGTTGTTTGACGGTATTTTGAATGGTCCGCACACGTTGCTGTGCACAACCTCCAGCAGATCCTTTACGTGATCAGCATTCTGGTTGAATGGCTTGTGTCGTGCCTTGTCCAAAATGCGTGGCTCACAGTTTTTGGTGCGTTGCTGCATCTGCTTCCGTGTTTGCTACACCGTTGATGACGAGGTCGCGCACCATGTTGCGCTTCAACATGTCCTTAACGGTTGAGTGCCCCAACTGCCGGTGCCGCTTCCTCCCTTGGCCATGTTGATGACGCACTCCTGTGAGTCTGCTGCATCCCATGCCATGGAGATCATCTTGGTCTGTACGATGTAGAGACCATCCTCGTGCTTTGCCTCCAACACGCCCTCGCCTCCACCGTCATTTCGCACCACTGTGTATTTCCTACAAAAGAGCACCTCTTATCCCTTATCCGTCAAGCAGCTGACACTCAAAATGTCAGCCAGGCCGGAGACGTGCTGCACATCACATATTGTGCGCATCTCCTTCTTGCCACCCACCACGACTTCCACCTCCACATCACCTTGGCCAGCCGCCAGCTTGACTTTGTCGTTCGCGGTCGCCATTGACTTGGAGGATTTCTTGTAGGTGGCGAGCCCCACCTTCTCGACCTGGGTATGCTCCTCCGTCCCGGAATCAATACACCATCTGTTTCTATTCTTGAGGAAGTGGTTCTTTTTGTCATTGAGGAGCGACTTGCCTTTGGTTTTCTTGCCGCCGGCCTTTGCCTACTCCAGGCACTAACGGGACCAGTGGCCCTCCTTGCCGCAATTGCGGCACACACCTTTCTTGTCGCCCTTCTTGCCACCATCATTTCTGCCGCTTCCGTTGCCCCCGCTTCCACCACCACGCGTTTCGGTAATGAGGGCCGATGAGGAAGACGAGGCCACCTGGCAGCTCCGTAATTGTGAATCATTGCGAATGTACTCTATGACCGCGCCATAGGTGAGTTTGTCCTCTGGCCATCCTCCAAGGACGGTGATGAGTGGACCATGACTGTCATGTTGGGCCACGAGGAGGGTCATCGCCTTCAGCTGCGTGTCGATCTTCCATCCCACGTTGTTGTATGTGCAAGGCAAGCGACTCAATCTACTTTATAGCAGAGATGACAGTATCTCCCTTGTCTATTCTCACCGTGAGGAGTCGCTTCATCGCGAAGTTTTTGTTCCCAAGCGACTTGGATTGGTGGATGGTGTAGGGTTTGTGCCAAGCTTCGGCTACCAGCTTGTAGCCTTGGAAGCAGCCCCACTACAACTCGGCAATCCCAGACACCAGGAGCATGAGCGCCTCTGTGTTCTGTTTTTTAAGGCCTGCATTTCCGCGTCTGCAGTTGTCGCCTCCCCGAGCACCTACATTCCCAACATGACCCCCAGTAGCCCCTTATGTGCAAGGTGCAGCTCAAACTGCCACCTCTAGACCCCAGAGCCTGGGCCGCTAGTATACTTCTAGAAGGGCTGTGTCTCCTTCTATGCCATTTGCACAGCTTCTGATTTGACAGGTTCTCAGAACTTCACGGCGATGTTGTCCAAGTTGACAATCCTTTGCACTGCAAAGGACATTTAATGTTGGGGAGGGTCAACATGGGCTCATAAACCTTTGTCAAAATTTGCAAGGTGTAGTCTCGACAGTGATTTGAGCTTCTCATGTGGTTCACGTCTTTCTTATGGGCAAATCTGAAAGTGAGCGTGAGCTTTCTGGACGCCTCACGTTATGTGAGCAAGAATTTAGAGACATTCAGTTTTGCGAAGGGAATTGTGTAGTTTTGCATTAGTTCTTCTACATGGAAATAATGTGAAAATTTATAGGGCTATTCATGAGCTCTCCAACACACCAAATCGTGTGCGATTTGGCCAAGCGTAGCCTAAGTTATGCTTGTCGAAGCGCAAGTCTCACCCACCACAAAAATGCCTCACGCTTCCATGGTGTGCACACGCTGTGGTGCCTTCCTTCCATGTGAAGCACCCTTTCCAATTCACAAATACCTTTGCACGTGATGGAGGAGTCCCCTGCACTGTTTCGACATACCTTGGCCACTTTTGGGTTGAGTTTGATTATGGGGTGCAACATGGTTTGAAACTTGTTCGTGGACCTATAGTCAAAATTTTGACTGTCCCTGAGTAACGAAACATACTACTGAGTTCCGGACGCCGAGCCAGGTTTTTGGCCAAGTCCCTCAGTAACAACCTGCACGACTGGATCCGGTGGATATTGTCCACTGGACGCCTCGACACTCTCTCGGGGAAAAATCCCCAGATGGACATTTATTACTCGGCACGGTTGATTTTTCACAGGAAGTTGAGTTTCAGCTGGCTCCTAGAGCAGCCGCACACATCCCAACTTTGGAAGCCCATGTCTCCCTCGTTAATCGTCCAATTCCGGTGAAACAACTTCCACCGGATTCAGCAACTTGTCAAATTTCAAGAGAGAGATCCTCCATACAAGGATCCGAGCAATCTTCGAGCCGTTAGATCTAATTGCAAGGATTTTTCTCTCTGGCGGCTCGTCGGCGCCTACTGGCGCCGCACTTGGGCAAGCGGAGGGACAAATTTTCAAAACAAGTAGCATAATTAAGAGTACGACCAGTGACAACACCAGCAACACTATTACTACCAATGACGACGACATCAGTAACACCATCAACGACATCATTAGAAACACTTCTGAAACAACGCCACAAATGTTAAAATCACCACTATCAACAGATCTAGTAATAAAACCATGATAAAAACCACCACATGTATCACAATTAGTACAACCAGAGGCCCTGTAGTTGAAGCCAAGAGTAGAAACGCCCATTGCGCCACCTAAAAGTACCCCCAACGGCACTCGACGGGTAATACCAATGACACATTCAGCAACACCAGCAACAATACCAAGAGTAGTGCAACCAATAGCATGGATAACACCATCACAGGTAGCATTACCACTAACGGCATTACTAGCAATGATGACAAGCGCGGTCATGCAATGTAACTCTTAGACTGCAACTTGGAAAGATGCTCGTGTTTGAAGCAAAGATGTACTTGAGAGATGGGGCATAGAGGAGGAACTTGAAAATGAGGGGGGCTCTAGTGTGAACACATTGCATTCCAAGTTGCTCACACCATCCAGCACAAAGCTGAAAGAGATTGCATCGTGAGCATCAGAACGACCATCAAGTGGATGCTCGGCTTTCTCATCTTGTCCATGAAAATTACATCTATAATTGGGGAGGTAAGTGTTTACATTCAGGTATATGGTCACTTGCATGTGACTCTGATGGGGCTCTTTGCGGTCTTGCGCTGGGTGGCATTCAAGGTAGATTCCTGTTGACATTCCTTGAATTAAGGACTGACTGATGGAAGAAGCATCGTCGTAAGTACGTGTTGCCTTTTTCATCGGTGTACAAATCTGTTGCGGTGCTCATACTTTGTCATCTTTACAATTCAATACATTTGTTTAACACACTTTCTGGGATGTTTTTTTTTGGGAGGGGGGGGGGGGGGGGGGGGGGG
>SZWC01002282.1:70453-87714 GCA_023375785.1 Penium margaritaceum
CCCCCCCCCCCCCCAACCCACCTCGAGTGTATCTGGGGAGTGTATCTGGGAGTGTACTGTGGAAATATAAAGTGTTCAATCTTGTGTATTCCAATGTTTGAAACCCCATTCCCACAGTGTAACTATTGGGTTTGCTTAAAGTTTGGGGGGGTTCTCGAGAACGGGTTTGAGGGTTTACAATTGCAAATGTTTAAACTGTGTTGTTTGATTGGTTGAACCGTCAAGTTCGTATGGGTGCAGTGCTAAAAAAAGGGAACTTGCCAGGCCCCGCTACCCTGGGGCCTTGCAAGTGCACAGGCAAGTAAGAACATAAAGCACCAAGCCCCTAGTGTAACAAAAGGGGTTTGCTTCTTTGATGGAAGGAACTGTCGAAGGAGAAATCAACTGTTCTCAATGTTCTTGCTTCTGACATCGGTGATGCCGATGCCAAAAGGGAGCGACGTCACTCTCGAAATCGGCAAGTTTCGACTCCAAGGGCAAAGTTTACAAACCAAAAAAAAAAGGGTGAAGTCGCCTCAAAGTCGGCGAGGTTTGACTCCAAGGACAAAGTACTTGTGTATCTAGGATGTACACGTAACTTCTAGGAAACATTCCTATTAATGGGAACTCATTTCCATGAAACATCCTCCCCATATGTTGTAGATTTGTACACCAGTTTGGCAGTGTCTACTTTTGAGGTGATTGACCATAAATGAAGATGTCATCTTCATCTATCTGTGAAGCACTATCATTATGGTTGTGTCCATGAAAACATGGACATGTACATCTTCATAATGTGAACTGGCCTTGGCTTGAGCTTGCCATAATGCATAAAGAAGTACATTACATCAACATCTTCCAAAAAGGATTTCATAGCTGCAGTTCCAAGTTGTGAAATCCATGTCCGAGATTTGGTTGTACTTGCACCAAGTGTTCAACCATGTCCAATGGAATGGGAAAAAATGACTCATGAAAGAGAACAAGCTATTCAAGGCTGGTGAGCTTTTATACAATCAATAATCTTTGTTACAAAGGTGAACATTAAGAAAGTTATCCTCCAGCTATATTTGTGGTCATGGGATTGTTGTTTTGAAATAACCAACTTTGAAACAACCATTTTTTACACAGTGTTGGACATGTACGTGAGAGAACATGTTCTGGGACCGAATTTCTCTGAAAACGAATCATGCCTTGTAACATAGTCCAACATCCATACTGTCTACACTGTCTCCATACAGGCCTTGTGCCATTTGACCCACAATGAACCAACTGCGGGTCGGAAAAACAGCTGGGTGTCACAGAAATAATTCTTCAATGTGTTGTTCTTACCACTTGCACTTCATGAATAAAATAATATAGGTTAAGCAATGTAAGGGGAATTTTACAATGAAAACACCAAAAAATGACATCCGTTCTGAAACTTGCACTTCAGAAAAACTCAAGGTCGTCATCCCACTCCTGAGCACATTCCCCCAATCCATCCATGAAACAAGTATGTTGCTACACCCACACATTAAGTGCTTCCCACTCCCATAGCAGTCTTTTTCGTCCTCCTCCTCTTCTAAATTGAACAAAATGTGCCTATTTCAATCACAGATTTCTTGCTACACTAAGTCATATCTTGCAGACTCGGGATTGTACTAAAAATCCTCATCTGTGGCTACTGTTCTGGCCGTCACTGTTGCCATTGTTGTTGCGACAGCTGTGGCTATTGTTGCAACACTAGTTGTAGCTGCAGTTGTGCTGCGGTCATGTACGGGTCCTGCCCAACCCCAGCCAGCATCCATGCCTGGTACACGACTAGTGTGACCTTGCGATCTGTCGTTGGAAAGATGAAAAACATTGTCCGTACAAGCACCGGTTGTAACTGTACCAACTGAAGCCGCTGCTGCCTCTTGTTTTGCATGTGTCCCACTCAGAGGCCAGCGTCAAGCATATGCCTCCGTCATTAGTGTGCCCTTGGTGCACTGTAGACGCTGCCTTAGCTCCTGGACCCATGGCAGGCTCGTTGGTGCACTTCATTTTTGTGTGGCCCTTCTGGCTACACCTAGATCAAATGTAGTTCTTTCCCGCTGGTCTTCATGATTCCAGGGGGTGCTTTGGGGGGAAATGCACCAAATTTAGGGCCTGGCTGTACCCAAAATACCCCCTCCTCCACTTTTAGAGAGACAGGGTTTATCCCATTCATGGGGAAGTTGTACGTGCACCTGTACGCCATGTGGGTGTATCCAACATGGCATAGGGTGTCTTCCTATTCACCGCGACTGATGACAAAGGCGTAGGAATGGACACAGTGCTGGCCCCAATCTTTCTTCACCTTGCACGTGTACATACGCTCCAGCACGTTCACACTATGATTCCTCTTGTTTGGGCCGGTCACGCTTGCCGAGTGCATTCCTTCCTCCACAGCTTCATAGTTGTGGCTTGTCCTGGTGTTAGTGAGGAAAAATTCACAGATATAGTCGCCAGCTGGTTGTTGCACTCCTTGCTTAGCTTTTGTTGATCTGCAAACAACCGTTGCACCTATGTGTACAATGACACAAAGGAATAGAAGGAGAACAATTTCTTTTACTCCACGATGCGGCATTCAGCGACTCTCTTACGTTTGACGTTGTTTTTCTGTCACACTTAACAAGATAGTAGAGCCTTACCCACTGCTCTCTCAAGAATTTTGGGACTCCATCTGCTCCAAGAAGATAGACGGTCGCTCTGGATTTGACGGCTCGTAGTTGCTCCCTCACATCTCTGCCATTTGGCAGGTGTAAGGGTGCGGACAAGCCTAAAAAATAAAGACCCCGCTTGATTTCCATATTCTTGTCTCGCATTTCAAAACAAGTGGAAGCAGCAGTAGGTGTGATGTACCTTGGCAGCTTCTCATCCACGGTGTTCAGTAACCACATGTAGCATGCGGAGCTGAATACAATCCCATTTTCTGTAGTAGTAGGACACGCCGTGGCCAACTATAGACAACCCCACTTCTAGTTTTCCTCGTTCTCTCCTTGGACCAATGCGATCGGGATAAATCTGTTGGTTCTGTCAAAGAACTGTCATATGAGAAGAAAATCTTTGTGGCCGTTCTTGAGGTCAACGCTATCCATGGAGAGGACACACCAGGCATGTTGGAAACCTAATTATATGGCTCCATGTGTGACAAAAGTGTGGCTGAAAATGCCATCAGTTGATGCCTAGGCAGCGGCGTTTGTGTTGGGATCGACAAGCTTCAACTGCAAAACACAAGAGAGCAAGATTTTATCGCGTACATGGAAATCAAGGCACTAAAACATGAAAAAAAATAGAAAACATGTCTCCTTGCATTACACTAGGAAGAGGCTCCAGGAGAGAGCTTTAGGCTCGAGGAAAATTTCATGTACCTTGCTCTTCACACAGCACAACGTGTTCTTGTGCACCGCCTGGCCAGTCACCTTCCTAACCACCGCGGGTATTGTCTTCACAACAGCAGTCAGGTTCTGCTTCAGCATGGACTTCCGCTTCAGTGTGGACTCAATATCTTTATTTGAGAAATTAAGACACTTACATAACTTGTGTTTAGTTGTAAGTTTACTTTTATGACAAGTTTTAGATATGTTGGACACATAATGAGGCATATCTTGGATCTTGGATGCTCGATTTGAGCGAAGCATACGACGCCGCGTCTTGAGTGGTTGCTTTCGAAACTCAGTCAAAGGGTCGGGGAATTTTGAGAACATTGAGACCTAGTTCTATAAAATTCTAGTGCAGTCGAGAAGTTGACCAAAAATATAGAAATTTCAGTACGAGTTGTGATACTTTTGTTGACCTTTCTAAAAGGTAGTTGAATATGACAGAGGCTTCGGAACAAAACATCAAGATTCAGGGTTGGTGGCCAAAACGCCCTCACCAGGGTAGCGTTCAACCCTGAGGTTTATAAGCAATGGACCATGTGATACCCTACTGATCTTTAATTTTGATCACTGAGATGATCCAAGTTATGTGATCTTTAAATTCGTTCAACGAAAAAACATGCTCCTTAAATTCAATGTCGAAGCTGTTCAGGAACGATGCTGGCGCAGACTTGCCTCGTCAGACAAGCGCGTCCCTAGCGATTCGTGCCTGAAACTCCGTGCCAGCCCGATCTGACATCGCTGACATAGCGCATCCACAGTCAAGCTCCATCACATGAGGCGAACAAGCTTCAAGATGCTAGAAGCTAGTATTTTTTAGACAAGGCAGGTAAAACCACCCAAGACACAACAAATGAAATTATTTAGGGTGCACCTAAACTTTCAACGAAGAAACATTTTTGTTTTAAAGAATTGCATGAAAACTATTTAAATTCGAAGGGTATGTTCCTGACGTACACGAATCCATGAACTACGCAAGTGAAAGTTTCTATCCAGTAAGCCCACCACGCATCGACCTTGAAATTTTTACACCAAACAACAAAGGGCAGTTTGGCCAATCGTCCTGACCTCCGGTGTTCTGTTCCAGAAGATTCTGACAACATTGACCACCTTCCAGAATGGTCGATAGAAGTATCCCAAACCTTATCGACGTTTCAATACTACATGGTCAAATTCTTGACGACACTCAAATTTTGTAAAGTTGTGTCTTCATATTCTCAAATCTCCTTTACTTCTTGGGGAAGCGTCTTGAAGCAGCCACTCATGATGTGACCTTACACATGTCACTCGATTGGAGCGTCGAGGACCCAACATATTCCTCATTATCATTCTTGTCATTGTATATATGTGCTTGACTTGTTCGACACCTATCATTAAAGTATAACTACTGCTCAATACAAGCTATCCATTTCTCCCAATTCCTTCAAATGTCTACTCCTCCACACCTCATCCCTATGATCCATCCATGTTCTGCTCACTGTAACACATGGTATGAAAGCATAACGTTACTGTAGGGATAACCAACGTATTATCTACCAGGCATCAGCAATAGCTTTTGTAGCGAATGGCAAAGCACTGAAAAACCAATGGCCAACCCGACAAGGGACCCTTTGGGCTCGACAAATCCATCGTCCCCCCCCCCCCCCCTGCTTACTGCCTGCCGGGCGTGATGGGAGGCATTGGTCGACAAGTTGTCGGAACTTGACAGCCTCAATACCCATCTGCTCCAACAACAAGGTGAAAAAGGAGCTTTAGAATTCCCGTGAGTACAAAGGAGTGTTCATCGAGAGGCAAAATTAATTCTTGAGTGAACCCCAAATTCGACCGGCACTTCATGAGTCGTTCTGTCTTGCAAACTCAAAAGGACCAATGATCAGGATGTGGCCGGCAAGTTTAGAAGTGTACTTCAAGGCTGCTGGGGTCAACAACGACAAAGAATAATGGTGACCTCACGGCCTTGCTTTTGCTCTTCAGTGCTTTAAATTGGTGGTCCGATCAAAAGACCAGCCAACGGCAGCATGATACCAACATAGTTGGATCAACGGCTCACTCGGCCACTCTCACATCATCGACGGCATGCGTTCTACCTCTCAATCAGATGAATCCGACATGACACGACTCCCTCACACCACTGGAGATATTGAAAAAGTTTGCACGAGCTACACTTGCCTGGATTTGAAAAATAAAAGAGAATTCTAACACATGTTAGAGGCTTCAACACCTGTGACAAGAATCCAACATGGCTGAGTACACGCGACCATTTCACAAAGTCATCACAGACAGCGATCTTGCATCCTATAAAATCTGTTTCCACCATAAAAACGGCCTCAAGCAAGATCTTCGTCGAACGGACACCATGTTCGGCATCCACGACGACCTTTTTTCAAATGATTGCATTACCCGATCGCCTCTACAGTGCAAATTACAACGTGCGGATGTAAGAATCCAATGGTTGGCGGCTCCAAAGCCACAATTCTTATTTTGGCACAGGGAAGCAACACTCGGAGGAAACATTGTCTCTTATGGAGATTGACGCCGTCGATCAACGGGATCAATGATTTTGTTAGAGTTGTGAGAAGCTAGGGCACAAATGGAGTAGTAACACTAAAGGCAGCAACATGCCAAAAAGAGGAGGAAGCCCTCGATAAAACGTGAGGATTTGAGAAATGGCAAGGGATAGGAGTACACGATGAGGCTCCTGTAATGTCAGAAAAGTCTACGCCGACCAATTGCCTACCAGAACAGCTCACTTTGCCGTAGCCGAGCTTCCTCAGATTGTAAAGTTCGTCGAGGGGTACAAGGACGTCCGACCGGCTATACTACTACGAGCATAACCAACGGGTTGTAAAAGTCGCAAAATGGTACTGATGCTACTGGACAGAGAACTTTTCAGATCTGCGTAAGCAACAACGTGATTTGGAAGCTTAGTTTGCAGGAAAAACTACGAGAGTTTGAAGGAAAAAACATCGATGGACGATTAAAGATCTGTCAACTTTGCGAACCTCTCCGATTGCAGGTTGGAGAACTGCATGATGTGGCAATGAGTCTAGGAACATGATATTTCGTAGCTTGTTTTCAAATTGTTTCAGTTTGTGCTTCTACTCCTACTTAAGCATCTATTTCTACTATTCTTCCATCTACAACTTGCAATGATCTTTGTACTTTGGTAGTGAAATCTGTATTTCCTAGTGTACCTATAATATTAATCTAAAATTCTTTTCAGTATACAATAGTAGTAGTAGAAGAAATGCCTATATCTTAACCAATATTTTTCTTCTTGTTCCTTTCAAAAGGAGTGACCAAAAATTCACCCTCAGATGAGATTTCCTATACCGGTAGAATCTGTAGGTGGACTGGAACATCGGATCAGTCTAAGTATGCATTAATGGCAGAAAACTACACCTGCCTCTCATCAATGGGTCCTTGATGCAGTGGCGGTAACAGGAAGCAACAGAGGTGGAAGAAACAAAGGAAGTTGCAGTAGTCACAAAGTGTAGGCCGATATCTTTGGAAGAGGCCAAGAGATATCTGTGACGCGGAGCTCAATCGTGGCTAGTCCATGTGGAGACATGGAAAGCAAAAGAAATCGCACTAGCCGAGGTGACTACATCGGCCTCCAAAATTCAGAAATTTGCAGGCATTTCAAAGGAGTTTGCACCACTCATCGAGGAGTTCAAAGGGGCTTCTTTGGACAAAGTTCCCTGAGAGTTACATCTGTGACAGAATGTCGACAGATAGACCTGAAGCCAGGTAGCACACGGATGGTGAAAAGGACGTATCAGATGAGCGACCACAAGCTGACCAAATTACAACGGTGATGGAGATGTCGACATTTCTTTGAAAGCTATGGTGAAGTGAGGGGTAAGAGATACACCGAGCGGAATGTAGGTGGTTCACAGGGATGAGGTGTAGAGAAGTAGACAATTTGAGGAATTCATTTGGTAAAACGGATGATTTGTTTTAAGTAGTAAGTGTACTTCGATGACAAGTGTTGAGTAATTCGAGCACATATATACAATGACGAGAATCACAATGAGGCATATCTTGGGTCCTTGGTGCTCGAGCCGAGCGACACATGCCAGGTCACGTCATGAGTGGCTGCTTCACGAAGCTTTGCCAAGAAACCAGGGGGGTTCGAGAATATTGAGAACCCATTCTATAAAATTCCAGCACCATCAAGAAGTCGACCGAAAAGTATCGAAACATCGATACAATTTGTGTTACTTCTGTTGACCATGCTAGAAATTGGTCGAAGTAGTCAGAACCTTCAGGACCAAAACGTCGGAGGTCGAGATAGGTGGCTAAATGCCCTCGGCCGATCAACATGAGAGTCCCGAGGTTGACGTGCAGTAGGCCATCAATGTAATGAAAGTTATAATCACTTGCAGATTTGAAGGACTCGTGTACGTCAAGGAAATAACACTTCCCCCTCCCCTTTAGCCACGTAGTCCTGGCGTATAAGCCAACATAGACCGATGACGAAGATATTAGCTATCAATTCGATGATGAATGCCTCACATGTTTTCATAGAATTCCTAACTGTTGTGCGTAATGGCGTAGTTGTGCCACTTGACAAGATACTTGGTATTTTTTTGTGGCATCGACGTTTGAGGATATGTTAAATTATGTTCTCCGTATCCTTGTCCACTTCAAAAGGAGGTGGGGATGCAACTTCTCTACCGGGGAAAATCTCACTCGGGTCCCTGTTGTTTTTGAGCTTACTAATGTGGAAGACAGGGTGGATCGCCATGCTATCACGTAGGTAAAGTCGAGCAACTATAGGGGATAGCATCCGATCAATCTCAAACCGCCCCAATTAACAAGGTTTGAGCTTCGCAAAATGCTGCCCTCGAGGTTTGATATTTGCTAAACTAAGAAGGATGTGATTGCTAGCGCTGAATGTGTCATATTTGTGATGTCGGCCAGCCGCTTGCTTCATAACTCCTTGGGTGTGCGCGAGGGCCTCCCTTGTTTCCTCCCAAATGCTGGATAAATCCTTGTGGTGGATGTCAATCGCGGGAATGTTGCCTTGGCTCTGCAATCTTGACAGTGTGGCGGAAAGTTTACCGTAGACCACTTCGAATGGAGTTTTACCAGCTGCGGTGGAAGTGGTGGAGTTGTACGCCAGTTCTGCAGTGGACAGTTTGGCTGCCTAATTGGTGTCGTACAACTCGCATAACATGACAAGAAGTTTCTCGAGCGTCTGATTGGTCCGATCCGTTTGCCTGTCGGTTTGAGGATGGAAAACCATAGAAAGTTGGATCCGACTGCCATAAAGCGTCATTAATTTGAGCCAAAAAACGACAAATGACGCAATATTCTCTGTCAATGATGGTGGTATTTGGCACGCCGTGTAGCCATATGAACTGATTTTAGAACAATTGTCCTGCTCCTTCCATGGTTTTGGTGGTCGTCATTGGGGTTTTCTAAAATGCAGCATTTTGGAAAATCTCTCCACCACCACGAGGACAGCTTTGTAGCCCTCAGGAGTGATGAGTCCATGCTGATGTCAACCCATCATTGTGTTGGAATAGGGAGTTGTTGGAGTAGTCATGGTGGCCTCGTGCGACAGTTTTTTTTCCGCTGACAGGTGTCACACAATTTGTAGAAGGCTGAGACGTCAGTCTGTATCTTTTCCCACTAGTAGTCCTTTGCTACGTTCTTGAGCATCTTATCCTCATCAAAATGTCCACTGGGACCGTTGTCGTGACATTCCTTGAATATCTTTTCCCGTAATTCCTCGTTGTGTGGTACAAAAACCTGGCGAGTGAAACGTTGTTACCAGTATGGTTTGTCGAACCAAAAATTAGTATTGTCGTACCCGTCAAACTCCAGACCCTTCACGAGAAGCCTAGCGACGTATGGGTATCGTTCTACGAGTAGTGTGCTGACCTTGGCGACTAGATCTGGTTGTCTACTCAGAGCGTCCGCTGGATTAGTTTTCCAATTTGGTACTCGATGTCATACTCAAGTTTAGACTCTAGGAACTATATCCATCGAGTCTATTGATGGCTCTCATTAGCTGTGTCATGAGATATTTTAGTGCACAATGGTCGATGCGGACAATGCATCACCAAATTTCCAAATAGCACTACCATGTCTTGAACGGATGCACACCTGCTAGCATTTCCTTTTCGTGCACCAGGTGAACGCATGTGTGCATGTGTTTTACATGTAGTGTTTTATGTTTTGCGTGGGCTCCGCCCGCACAAAATGTAGAAAACCCTCAATCAAACCAGGGGATTTGTGTTACGTACCAGATGTACACGAGTCCCTAATCTTCTCAGGTGGGCATTTCTGTTACTACGCAAACAGCCCATCGCGTCGCAAGGACCGTGATACTCACTCCGACGGACGAGATCAAACTGGCCAAATGCTCTGCCCTCAGTGGATATTCTTGAACCTTCTGACAGCTTTGACCACTCTCGCGAACCTACAAACAGAAGTGTCACAACCTTTCGGTCGACTTCTCGACGCTTCACGACGAATCTGGATCTACAAAGATGCATCGTTTATCTTCACCGTCGATTCTCGAAGACCCCCGACTTCTTGGTGGACCTTCTCAAATCCGACCACTCACGAGGCGACTCCGCACATGTCGCTCAACATTCGACCCAACGACCCCGACTATGCTTCATTTGTAACTCAACAATTGTAAATTTATGTTCGATCAATTTGACAGTTTTCATTTTACTTTATACACTTACCGCTTATTATAGATTTCTCAAGTGTTCCAAAATCTACATAGTGTTTTACCTCGCAACTTCTACCTATTCACCATCTACGCTCCCGTCAGCGTAGCACTTGGTATTAGAGCGCAGTAGTGTTAGAGAGGCATTCCATTACATTACCCATCCGAAGGACTACCTCGCACAAGTCTTCAGCACATCTCGCATGTGAAGACTTCACAGACTTCGCGACTATGATGTGAGGCGAGCGAGCGCAACCGACGACCAGAAGCGGGTCTTCGGCGACGACTTCGGTGATGGAGGAGTAGAACGTGCCGATGCACGCGAATCCAAAAGCGACAGCAAACGCTGGTGTGCCAAGCTTTGCGGCAGCTGGAACCACCCCTATGGCTTTGGCGACCAATCCGGTCACGGACCCAATGGCGATGAACCAGCCATCCCTACTAATAGCCTCGACGACGACAGTAGGGTCGACAGGCGCAGGTCAACGAGGAACAAGCGAACACTCGAGGGCTTCAATAACCACCTACTCCAACAACTCAACATCACAATGGAGGTGCTTCGCAACGCAAGCGCGCGTGAAGTGATGCTTGTCGAGAGGAATTCTCAACTCGAGCAAACCCAAAATTCGTCTAACCCCATCAGAACCATTCGATCTTGCAAACTCAAAAGGACCAATGGTTCGGATTTGGCTGACGAGTTTGGAGGTGTATTTCACCGATGTTGGGGTCAACGATGATTAAAACAAAATCGACCTCGCGGCCGTGCCTTTGCATGGCACGGCGTTAAGTTGGTGGTCTGGCCTACAAACCATCCAACGGTAGCAGGAGACCGGCGAAGCACCATCAACAACCCACGACGCCCGTCTCACATTGCTGACCGTAGGAATTCTACCCTTGGAGCAGATCAACCCATAGTGGCAAGACGCACTGACGTCACCAACCGACTGGAACGAAGTATCGCACGCGATGCTCGCACTCTTTGGACGACTGAACAAGAAGTCAAACACACGGTACAAGCTCCAACATCTACATCAGCAGTCCAACGCGGCAGAGTATATGCAGAGATTCTGTTAGATTATCACCAAAGCAGTCATCGCGCTGACAAACTCTATTTTCACTACAACAATGGCCTCAAACGAGATATTCGGCGAGAAATCACTATTTTCAGCATCCAGAACGACTTGTCGCGGATGATTGCAGCAGGAGAAAGGTTGGACAGCACCGACTACAATGCTCGCATCCAAGAATCTTATGGCTAGTGACCTCCTAACAAAAATTATTGTGGAAATGGAAAGAACCAGTCTGCGGAGTCCTTGACTCAGATGGAAGTGGACGTCGTCGACAAGAGAGACACGCGAACTTACTACAAGTGCGGAAAAGTAGGGCATATCGCTCGTAATTGTCGAAGCAATCAGTAGGCCAAAAAGGAGGGGAAGTCGCAAAAAAGGGATTCAGAAAACAGCAAAGGGCAGGAGTAAAATGCGCGACTCTTGTCCGTGAGGTGCGAAGTACGCCAAACGATCGCCCATCTGAATGGTCCACATCAGTGCAGATGGTTTCTGAGATCGCGAAGTTCGATGAGGGGTACGAGGACGACCAACCAGTGATACTGCAGAAAGTTCAGCGTCGAGGATGCAGAAGTTGCAGAACGGTACCGGCACTATTGGATGGAGGAGCTTCATACAGCTTCGTAAGCAACGACATGGTTCGCAAGCTGGATTTGTAGACTAAACCAGGGGTGTTTGAAGGAAAAGCCGTTGATGGGAGACTATAGATACGGAGACTTAGAGAACCACTACAAGTGGCGGATCTACGGAATATAACGATCTGGAGGTCTTGTCCAATGAGCGACCACAAAATCATTTTCGTACGATATTTCCTATACCGGCACAATCCACAGGTCAACTAGAATAGAGGCGACGTCTACATGGAGATCGAGGGTGCCAAACGACAACTTTCGCATGCAGGACGGAAGCCGACAGCGGAAGCAGCAGAGTTGGAAGCAGTAGAGGAAGTTGCGGAAGCCAAAAAGTAACAACCCGTGCATCCGATACCGCTCAACGTGGCTAAGCATTGTATACGACAAGGAGCTCATGTGTGGCTCATACATCTCGAGCCAATGAGAGAAGTGGAGGTCGCAGCAACTGACTCATCATCGGCCTCATCAGCCTCAACGAAGTTGCAATGGTACGCAAAGAGTTCGCACCACTCATGGAGGAGTTTGCGAACGTCTTCCCCGATGAACTCCCCAAAACCCTACCTCCTCAATGAGACATCGACCATCGCATCAAACTGAAGCTGGGCAGCAGACCTACCATCCAAGGGGCCCATCGGATGAGCGATCACGAGCTGACCCAGCTGAAAAAGCAGCTCGACGAGATGCTCGGTCAGGGATTTATCAGCCCATCCACGTCGCCATGCGCAGCACCAGTACTATTCGTAAAATAGAAAACTCGTAGGATGCGGATGTGCGTGGATTACTGGACTTTGAACGACACTCGAAAACCACAACCCTCTCCCTCGAGCGGACAAACTTCTCGACCAGCTCAGAGGAGCCCAAATTTTCAGCAAAATCGACTTGCACAATGGGTATCACCGGATACGCGTGGCAGCCACCCACATCCAGAAAACGGTGTTCCGAACTCGCTACAGGCACTTCAAGTTCACAGTCATGTCGTTTGGACTCACAAATGCCCCGACGAAATTCATGGCGGCA
Organism: Penium margaritaceum; assembly: GCA_023375785.1. NCBI lineage: Eukaryota > Viridiplantae > Streptophyta > Zygnematophyceae > Desmidiales > Peniaceae > Penium > Penium margaritaceum. Next base: position 83,220 of record SZWC01002282.1, read on the forward strand.
ATGAACAATATTTTCTGACCGTACCTCGACAACTTTGTCGTGGTATACCTCGGCCATATTCTGGTGTAGAGCCGCACCAAGGCAGAGCACAATGGACACCTCCAAAAAGTTCTCAAAGTTTTATATAGATAATTCTTTTGAAACTCTCGAAATGCGACTTCGGTTATCGTTCGATCGAGTTTTTGGGCCATGTCATCAATGGCGGACGGATCAGTATGGATCTGAAAAAGGTGGCAACAGTCGTTGATTGGCCAACGCCGACCCACGTTCAAGGAATTCAAGTTTTCTTGGATTCTATAATTACTACCGATGATTCGTACGGGACGATGCGCGAGTGTGAGCGCCTCTTTCCGACCTCACTCTAAAATAAAACGAGTGGCGGTGGGGAGAAAACAAACAAGAAGTGTTCATCGCTTTGCGGAACGCTCTGACCTCAGCGCCAGGCCTGCGATTAGCTGATCCAACAATCAACTACATCATGGCAACAGATGCATCAGACTGAGCCATTGGCACGATCCTCCTGCAAGACCACGGAAACGGCGAACAACCAGTCGCCCACATGTCTCGAAAAACTGCGAGGACTGGAACTCAACTACGTGATCCATGAAAACGAGATGCTGGCGGTCGTGCACGTGTTCAAGACGTGGCGATGATACCTAGAGTTTTGTTGATGCATCGTGCGCACCGACCACCATGCGCTGAAATATTTGAAGACACAGTCGAATCTCAGCGGACGTCAAACTCGATGGATGGAGTTCCTTGAGTCCGGGTTTGACTACAAAATCGAGTAACGACTTGATCGAATGGCCGACGTGTCAACCCTACAACTACAGCAAGACCCCTGCCTCGAGCGATTATTCGCACGAGGTGACGACTAGCACAGCGGATATGAAAAAACCAAGTTCTTGTCTGACGCGCCCTACTGGCGACGACACTTCACTCGCCAAGTGGTCGTTTTCTCGAACGACGAACTTCGTCGTATGCTGCTCGAAGAATGCCACGACACCGGTCCAGGTGGACGCTACGGAGAGGACAAGACCCTAAATAAGCTGGCGAGAAACTACTAGTGGTACAAGATGCAATCCGACGTGGCCAGCTTCTGCAAGACTTGTGACATCTGTCAGCGACAGAAACCTCGTCGCACGAGACCACTCAGACTTCTACAGCCGCTTCCTGTTCCGACAGAACCATGGGAAGACATCTCCATGGACTTCGTCACAGGATTACTGGTCACGCCCGAGGGATATGACGCAATCCTCATGGTTGTTGACAGGTTTTCTAAAATGTCCCACTTCATCCCGGCAACAACCACCTTCATCACCGAGGAAATAGCACGACTGTTTCTTAACAACATCCTACAGCTACACGGCGTACCGAGAACTATCACGAGCGACAAAGACGGTCAATTTACTAGTCGTTTTTTATGCGAACTGATGACTCGATAGGGAAGTTGAATTCAACTTTCGACGGCGTTTCATCCTCAAATCGACCGTCAAACCGAGTGAACAAATCAGACACTCGAACAACTGATCCGAACACTATGCCAACCTCATGAGACGGAGAGGGCACAAAAGCTCCCGACCGCTGAAATCGCATACAATTCGGCAGTTTCCACCACAACAGGTAAAACTCCGTTTGAAGTGGTGTACGGCTAGCTTCCCGCCACACTAGCTGGACTTCAAAGTAGTAGCAATATTCCAATAGTCGACATTCAACGACGAGACTTCACCACCGTCTGGGAGGAAATACAACAGATTCTTGCGAAGGCACAAGTAGTGATGAAGCGAGCAGCTGACCGACATCGTGGCGACGACATCTTCGCCGCTGGCGATCGAGTCCTCCCCAGCTCGGCGAACATCAAGCTTCGAGGATCCGACTCTTCAAAGCTCAAACCCCGATGGTTGGGACCGTTTGAGATTGAGCACATGGAAACCCCTGTGGTTGCGCGACTCAAACTCCCCGACACTATGCACATTCATCCGGTGTTCCATGTTAGCAGACTCAAGCCTTATAGGGACCACGTGTTGACATGGTGTGCCCCTTGCCATGAGTGCCGTTGAGTGTACTCCCTGGTTTGACCACTGAGGAGTGGTCAAACACCTGATCTGACTTTGGATTTGGATTCCTTGGATTTTTCCATGCAGGATCGAGCTTTGAATCGCTCGATTTGAGTGAGAATTCAGAAAGTTAGCCTAGCCCGAAAATCGGGTGTTTGGGGGGTGGAATCTGGTACCCGCCATGGGTGGCGGTATAATCCACCACCAGTGATCCGAGTTCGTCCCCAATGAGCTCCAAATGCACCAGGGCCATAAAGGAAGAAACCAGAGAGTTCTCCTTGACCAGGGTGAACTTCTCCTTGACTTCTGGGCGAGGAAAGGCGCTTCGACGGGTCATCGTCTAAGCGCCTCCCGTTGCCTAGCGTGCAAGGTAAGGTGGGCGGCTCCACCAAGGGTTACTTCGACGGGCGTAGCAGGGGCTCTACTGCTCCGTTTTGGGCGTGCTTGGATGCGTTGGAAAGCTTAGATCACAGGCTATAAGGATCTGATGTAATCTCACTATGCTAACTAACAAAATCGTGTTTCGATTCAGTTCTACTGAATGCGACGTGTTCTGCCCACTCACATCCGTGATCCTTGTGCTCCACACTCTTCACCATTGGTGTCCCTTGGCTGCCCCAAACCTTGGTAGCGTGAACCAGTGAGAGCTAGGCATCCTTGAGGGTGCCTTTACACCCACTAGAGCCAACACCACAGAGAGAACTTCCCTGGCAGGAATGTGCCTCTTCCGCCTCCCGTCCAAGTGAACGAAGACACGGAGTATGTCATCGAGGACATCCTCGTCCATCGACGACGAGGCAAGACGACAGAATATCTTGTCAAGTGGAACGGCTACAACGCCGCGCATAACAGTTGGGAACTCTACAATAGTCTCCAAGACGTCGATAGTCTCATCGACGGCTACTACCGCCATCTCCGGGCCACATCTGTACGCACACCATGATGACGCAGCTAAAAAGGGGGGAGGGGGGGGAGTGTTACGTACCAGACGTACACGAGTCCTTAATCTTCTCAAGTGGGCATTTTTGTTATTATGCAAATAGCCCATGGCGTCGCGAGGACCGCGATATTCACTCCGACGGTCGAGAGCAAACTGGCCAACTGCTTCGTCCTCAGTGGATGTTTTCGAACCTTCTGACAGCTTCGACCACTCTCGCGAACCTACAAACAGAAGATTCATGACTTTTCAGTCGACTTCTCGACGCTTCACGACAAATCTGGATTACCAAAGATACATCGCGCATCTTCACCGCCGATTCTCGAAGACCCCCGACTTCTTGGCGGGCCTTCTCGAATGGACCACTCACGATGCGACTTCGCATGCGTTGCTCTACATTAAAACCATCGATCCCGACTATGCTTCATTCCTAACTCCACACTTATAGCTATATATGTTTGATCATTTTGACACTTGTCACCGAAGTACACTTACCGCTAATTATAAATTTCTCAATTGTCCCAAATTCTAAATTGTGTTTTGCCTCACAACTTCTACATGTTCACCTTCTACGCTCCGTTCGACGTAATAGTTTGCGTGACGAAAAATAAAATAACAGTTCATTGTGCGATCACGATTCTATTGTGGGAGCGAGAATCACGAGGGGGGTGGACATACCCGACTATGCTTCACTCAATCGGTGGGGCATGATGCTGATGAGTATGGTGAAGCTAGTGGGCAGTGCAGTCCTACTTTTCAAGTCGCTGGGCAGGGCGTGACTAAAATATATTAGCTGGGTAGGGCGTCACCAACCCCCTTGGGTTGGGTAGAAGGGTGATTATGCCATGTTGTATACTCCACAAGTACCTGAAATGCATCTTTGCCCTGTCTGAATTTCGCCGTTTCACTCGTCCACTTCATGACGGGCGCACTTTCGTGCATCGTTGCGGTGGGTGTCATGGCCCACCCCGTCCATTTCACGCCGCAAACCCGCCCCATCCCGCCACGCAGCAGCCGCCACGAGGCCGTGACCGCAGAACAAAACGGAGTCAGCCATTTTGCCCCACCGCCGCCGGCCCTTTCACGCCGCAAACCCGCCCCATCCGCCCCATCCCACCACGCAGCAGCCGCCAGGAGGCCGTGACCGCAGAACAAAATGGCGTCAGCCATTTTGCCCCACCGCCGCCGGCCCTTTCACGTCGCAAACCCGCCCCAACCACACCATCCCGCCACGCAGCAGCCGCCAAGAGGCCGTGACCGCTGAATAAAACGGCGTCAGCCATTTTGCCCCACCGCCGCCGGCCCTTTCACGCCGCAAACCCGCCCCATCCACCCCATCCCGCCACGTAGCAGCCACCAGGAGGCCGTGACCGCAGAACAAAACGGCGTCAGCCATTTTGCCCCACCGCCGCCGGCCCTTTCACGCCGCAAACCCACCCCATCCGCCCCATCCCGCCATGCAGCAGCCCCCAGGAGGCCGTGACTGCAGAACAAAACGGCG
>SZWC01002282.1:130702-148815 GCA_023375785.1 Penium margaritaceum
ACACACACACATACACACACACACACACACACACACACACACACACGAACGCGCACCTCGCATTTGGTCTTCGTAGAACCCGTGGGGAATGCGGCCCACGTACACCACCCTGGGCCTGTCAGGGTTGTACGCGTCACTGTCGCTGGTGCTGGAACTTCTTTTCTTTTTTCGCCGCTTCTTCTCCAACGCTGCTGATGCCGCTGCCGATGATGGTGGTACTCCGTCCGCCCTGGCGACCGTCAGATCCCCGGATGTTTGCGCAGTGGCAGGTTGCTGGGTCTGTGGCTGCTCTTCGAGGGGCAATTCTGGCTCGAAATCCTCCGCCGGCTGCTGCTTCCTCGGCTTGCGTGCCATTGCCGCGGGCTCGAGAGCTCGACAAGTCGGGGGCGCTCCTGAGGTTGCAAGCGCCGCAGCTGCTGTTGCGGTAGCGGTAGGGTAAGAAGCTGAGCCGCCTGCGTCGTTGCGTATGCCAACAAAGAGGTGAAGAAACAGATGGAAGAGCCTTTCAGGTCTATTCCCCCTTCCGGCCGCCGGCGGTCAAGTCTTGATAGTGCGGCCGGTGAGCCGACCCGAGCACAGAAGCAGTGCAGAGAGATGAGGACCACCAAAAGCAATGGTAGCTGAGGGCGAGAGCAACGCAGAACTACGATGAGGACCAGTAGGTGCGGCCAGTGTTCGCAGTGAGCGGCTGGGGGAAAAAGACCCGTGATTTGTTCGACGGAACGAACGACTGGCACAGCAGAGGACAAAACCCAAGAAACTACTGCGGCCGAAGGAGCGGCACACGACGCTGCTCACACGACTGCAGTGGAGCAGTAGCTGCAGTGGGGCAACTACTGTTGGGGCCACTGCTGCGCAGCGTTGAGAGGGCGTGGTTACGGCGGCGGCAAGGTTCCCTGCTTTTAGTTACTGCGGCACAAGCACGATCGACCGCAGCTGCGGCGACGAAATCATCGCCCAGTCCCGAAGCCGCTGCGAGGGCCTGCGAGGGGCTCCGAGGGCCAAAACTTTGAACTTTTCTGATGCGATGATTTTTGCGGTTGCGTGCGGCTGCCGCACGAGGTGACCTGGACAGAGTGAGAGAGTTTTTTGTTTCTATTTTTTTGGGGGCCCCTTGTCGTAACCGCGAGTGAACTAGTTCACAGTCGACTTCCCTTCTGTGATGCAGAGGGCGTGCAGTAGGTCCAAGCAAACTGCGAACGCCTGGGCAGTAGGAGGCGGCTGGGGCCAGTTCTTTCTAAGAATGAGCAGCTACTGCGTCACACCACAAAGCGTTCCGAAGACAGTAGGGAGTACAGAGAGGATGGCGAAAAGGAACACATACCCGAAGCCGAACAGGTCTGTAATAGTACCTTTGTTTATCACTGTTCGAACCCGAGTGCAGGCCAAGTTCGAACAGAGGAAAGCTGAAAGTTGCACCCGCCACATAGCCATCACGATGAACCTTAGAGATACTTCCTTTTAGGTAATCCTTGATTTAAAATTCAAATCTGTAATAATATAACATTTTAAAATAAACTTTAATCAGCTATTTTCAGTACTACTAATCAAAGGAACCTTATTTCAAACATTTTACCGGGTACACCAACGTGGTGGGGTAAAAAAGGAATTAATATTGTTTTATTTCTTTTAAATATTAATAAACTTATTCAATGGTGTGAAGAAATCAATCAAGGATAAATAAACCAAATTTCAATCCAACGGCTTCGTTTGCACGTACATAACATGTTGATGCGCTTTACGCATGCCCCTGGTGACCACTTCGTACTATTTAAATATTTTTAACTAATCCTTAACCATTCAAACAAAATTTCTCACACTAATCCACCAGGTAGCGGCCATGAAATAACTCATCCGCCGCGTTGTAGTTTAAGCTCGATCTTCACATGTGTGGCCATGTGAGCAAGGGAAAAGGAGGACATGGGACATCACTTCCATGCAATAATGTCGACACAAATGACCCATTTTTTCCATGCGCACCCCCTAATACAATGTAGGGTTTTCTGTTATTTGCGCTGGTTCTGCTCGTGTAGTTCGCATGCGGGTGCATCCTTGTCTTTTGGCCCATTACCAAAAGACAAGGATACATCCACATGCAATGATACACGTTATGCCTTTCCAGCTGCTCAAGTATCATTTGGCTATTGGAACCTCGATTCATGAGCTACTCAACACATGACGCCGATGTATTTCGCGCTTCTGGGGGGCATTTGTTATGTATGCACTCAGTCATGCTAGCTGTTGCTGTTGTGGGTGTTGGTTTCATGTAGTTGTGAGTTTCTCAACTGACCTGTTCCTGCATGACATGCCACATATGCATGCAATAAAGGTGAGTCTCCTACCAATCACCACCCTTGACGATTAAGATGTGGACTTCATCGTGTTTCTTGATATTGACACTGTTTCCTTGCAGTCTTCTGGCCATTTTCACTGGCCTTTATTGTGAAAATTTGTACCTTGTACTTGTGTATGCACCAGGTCTATCCCCCATCACCCACGCACGTGTAGCTCCTTTGCTTTTGCCCAAGCACGTGTGCTTGCTTCATCCTCGCCTTTGTTTTGTTCATACTTATGCCATTGAGAACATGCTCTCCCATCAATGTGTATTTGTTTGAATGCTTCCACGTTTCAAGCTCCACGTACTGTATATTGAATATATTGTGTACAAGGGGAAATGCACCGTCGCCCCTTTCTTATGTCCAGTTATAGCATGAACGACTCTCTTGCTCTTTATTTGCTTATGTCATGGGGTCATCCTTGGTTGAGTTTTTCAGTGGTGGCCATTATGTTATCTCTCTAAAGCAAAGTCATTGCATTAATCCTTCCACTCCTTCGGAGAGGAAATGCCATCTCACGATTGTACCCTGACTTGTTCCGGTGCAGTGTGTCGTGAGCGCAAGCTCCACATTCTTTTCTCTGATGGTAGTGGCCAGTTCATTGGACCCATCCTTCATTTTCCTTATTTAGTTTTTGGTTCCCGTTTTACTCATCTGCTATTTATACCAGCAAAATGATTTTTTTGAGCGTTGGAACTGCGCTCTTACAAATGGGGTTCATACGATGCTTATTGAGCCTTGTGTGTCCGAAGGATTTGCTTGTGAGGCCATGGAAAACATGACCTAGGCGTGGAACCAGGCTCCTCATAAGTCGCTCCCACACCACGTCACCCTGTCTAACCATTTGCAAGAGTTGCACATTGAATTGTGCCTGGAACGTGTCCACGGGAGCATAAGCATTTGTAAATATCTTCCCGCCTATACCCATTCCTTTACGTCTCACTTCAGTCCAATGCCTGTTCCTTCTCATACCTTGAGTCTCATCGCATCATTGTGTTGTGAAAGGACCTCCTTTTTCATCATTCTTTTCTTCTGGTATACTTCATTAAGCCTTTTCTCCTGGTCCCACCTCTCCTACTGAGGACAAATATTTGACTGGTTGGCCTTCATGTGGTACTTATTACTCCTATGTGTCCCATGTGTCGCCTATAGTCTTGCCAGCATCATTTTGCTTCCCCAAGCCTGTGTCATCATTTGTTGGCACCATTGGCTCGTCGCCTGTATCATTTTCTACATCCCTACCTGCATCATCCCTGGTGCTGCACATAGATAGCTGTCCACATCATCACCTATATCATCGCCTACATGGCTACTTGCTTTAACATCTTCATCATCGTGTACGTCAGCACCATAATTGTTGCCTACATTAACACCTGCTTCATCACCTCCATTGCCACCATCACCCTTTATGTTGCCGTACGACTCCTAGCTATTGTGCTAAGTGTTGTACCCCAGACACTTGCTGAGATACTAAGTCACTTTGCCTCCTTGTTGGTATCCATTGTATGTTTGACTTAATATCAAGCACCCTTATCTACTTCCATAAACCATGGCAGAGGCAAGTCTCTCGCAGGGATGTGCTCGCTCATATCCCCGTATTGTTGTCTAGGCTGATGTGGAACACTGGGTGGATACCCATGTTATTAGGGAGGCAGAGCTTTGTGACATGAGGTATCCGCACCTCCTCGATCGCGAACCCATCCATTTGAGTTTTATTATTGTGTATTCATATCCTCGCATCCTACCATTTGCCAAGTTGAGAAGGATGACACCATGGACGTGAAACTCAATGTCTGCTTGATGTTTATAAACAAATTGCTTCATTGTCGCTTGTGTCCTTGTGATTATCTTATGAGAATCGCTCCAGATTCTCTGAAATTCACACAAGACGTCGATTTCTAGGATGTTGCTCAAACCCTGCAACCTCACAGAAGCTATGGGAAGTTTGCAACAAACAACATTGAAAGGAAATTTCCCTGCCATTGCATAACTCATGGAGTTGTATGTGAGCTCGAGGGTCAGTAGCTTGACTGCCGAGTCGGTGCCATGTAGATTGCATGAAGTTTTAATTAATTGTTTTGGCATCTAATTGATACGATCAGTCAACCCACCAGTCTGGAAATAGAAAGCCAGCCGACTGTCACAGCGAGTCATCAAAACCTGCCAAAACCTAATGGTAACATTTGGTCTTTGTTTTTTGTCACGGAGGAGAGGACCTTGTTCAACCAGAAGAGGTTGTTGAAGAACAACCATGTTGTTCCCTCAGCATTGAATGTTTTTGTTTGGTTGAAGTGGGACATCTTCAGTACCGTAATAGTATATGGAAGGTGCTTTACTTGAAGATTGAGTGAATTATTTAGATTTATCCTCCCTACATAGTACTATATTTTTGTGTCTCTCCGACTCAAGTTTAAGACCATTCTCAAGATATCTCATTTAATGTTCTCAGTTTGTTCGATACTTTATTCTCGCGTCAGAGTGTCTGCGAAAAACATCGCAAACTAATCCACACTCATTGACGAGTCGTAGTTGCATTGCACTGGAAACTTGCACATTTGAATCTGAAGGTCTAAGGTGCAAAGTTTGAACCACGGGAAAATACGGGAATTATACACAACCGGACTAGAGCGTGCCATTAAACATTGTTTTTTTGTGTTATTGAGTTCCCCCCTCTACTTTTTCTTTGTGTCAAAACCCCCACCCCCACCACACTTTGTCTTCGTACTTTTTCTTTTTCTCCACCTTTCATTTACTGGTATGGTAACTGGGCAAAAACGTGAAGGATTAAGTCAGAATCCTCCAGTCTGATGGTCAATTTTGTCACAAAGTCCAAGGAGATGTCCAATCTTGGCTATTTGAGTACTGGCTATGGTTCAACCAAACTTGGGAAATCGGCTTGGCACCGCTTTTGGTGTTGACACACATCGCATGTCTCATGGTTAGTTACAATATTGATTTGCATCCCTTTCCACCTGCGAGGTTTTCCGGTGTCTTGTCTTCTCCACACTACCCACCTAGAGTATTGTCACGCAACTCCTCCTTAAGAGAATACAATGTAGGTAATTACTAAGTGGTACAACAACTTAGAAAGGGACTAGCCATCGCAAGTACAATTATTTGAACAAGAATCTGATCTTGTTGTACCCGCCAGACTCCTCGTAACCCCTTGCAAGCAGCCTCACAAGGTTCAAGTCTTTGTAGGTGATTGAACCTGATATCGTCCATTGAATTGCGTCTCCAACTTAGAGCATATATTATATTGTTTTGTGAAGGACTATGATCAATGCTATAGTTGAATTTTGACATCCATCGAGTTCGTGGATGGCTCAAATTTGGATGTGTTTATGTATTTCAAATATCTGTGGTAACTGGTACAGACAACGTACCGTACACATTTTTGACAACACCATAATTTCTTGAATGAGTACACGAACACCTGTATTTCGTTATCATGCACATTAGCTTAGCTCCAGCTTGCTAAGACGGAGCTAGGATACGAACTAGCAAGCTTAGCTCCATACATTTGATGGGAAACTTGCACGTGTTTCTCGACAATGATGCAACCGGTCTTTCTCCATCACCATTTTCTCGTAGGAGAACGGCTTCTGTTGTCCAATCAAACACATCAGACATAATATATTAAACCATTCAAGCTACTAAGTGCAAGGTTTGCACCAATTTTAGAGTGTTTCTCAAAGATTTGAATGCTTCTTGTTCACTTGTCCTAGACCTCCACTCGGTGATTATACAAGTGCAATGGAAGAGAAGCATCGACACTTTGTCACAAACATGTACAAATTATTGGTAGTAGTTGCAGAAAATCAAAACTACTAGGACACCTTGAACATCGGTAGATGTGGGCCAATCACGTACTAGTACCACTTTCTTTGTGTCCATCATTATTTGTCTATGGTCAATGGTTTGTCCCAAAACACTGATCAAACAAGGACCAAAGTCACGGATCAAGAGTTCTGTATGATTATTCGATGTGTAAAATGTCAAGGAACTTTTCGGATTTGTCAAGCGTGCTTTCACATACGGTTGTACATCACAATAAAACCATCACATATGACATAAAATTCAACAAATTGCGTAAAACATTTGTGCCTTAGAAAATAAAAAAGCCCAAAGGTGTGCTCTTATGGAGTTATGGCTTGGAGGGTTTCTGCATTGATGTATATGCACCCTGGTGTCATAAATAGAATGGACACTGCCCAGGAGCCTTTAGCTCAGCCTCTTTGTTAGCCAAGAGGTTGACCCACCACCCACCGACCCCATTTTTCTTCCCCATTGGCTGGTATTGATGTAGCAAGATGTGATAAGACTAAGTAATCCACTAACGAAGTCCCTCTGGTTAACAAAGCTTTTTTTCATGTTATTCTTACACCTGTCTACTGTCCTCCAGCCACGCCATCTTTGCCAATTTATGCAATTTGTATTCCTTCAAGCGCTGACATGCCTTCCAGCCTTCACGCCAAAGAAAAACACCAGAGCAGCGTTTGGTGATATGGATAAACACATGATATTCCCCCGACCAAGTATCTCGCCTAACCGTCTTTTCAGCCCAGAAAGTTAGTATCCACCCATTCAATGTGTTGCCTTGACTGTTGGTCTACCATCTGGATTCATGCCTACCTGATTGCCAACACCGTGTTGGGATTGCAATTCTCAATGTTATTTGTAGAGACACCCTATGTAACAAAAAAAAAAAGAAAAAAAAAGAGGGGTGTGAAATATTTTGAGACTGTTGCAAACTTCTTAGGTGTTAAGGCCGATAAGGTTGTTATGTTTTTTTCTCCTATTGTAGTTAGCTTTCTCCCTTCACTTGGCTTCACGTGTAGTAGCCACCCATGAGCTATGCATTGCAGGAACTGTTTAGCCACGTCAAATGCTACAAAGGTTGTGTGCTGTACTATGAGTATTGCAACTTTCCCTGATATTTCGTCCTCTACTGCTTCCCATAGCTTCCCATTCATTGCAGGCCGCTTGATCACAGACAGTTCTTGCTTTTGACCATTCATTTTAATCTGTTCAGCGCTGCTGCTACAATTTACTTGTGGATTGTGCCGGTACAGGAAGTATCATCTGATGATGAGTTTTGGTTGCTCAAAGGGCAAGTTCTCTAGACCGTTATGTCCGCCAGTTCCCCAGGTTTTAATCGGGAGGATTCGTGAAGAGCACTAATCTGTAGTCATTTGTCAATGGCTTTTTCCTAAAAAAATCCACGGTTTTGTTTTGTAAACCCAGCTTGTGATCCACCTTGTTGATTAGGAATTTGTAAGAAGCCCCTCCACTTAGTAGTGCAGGTAGCATTTGTTGAATTTTGCAACTCTACTGTTACACTCGTAGCAATATCAGGTAGGTTGTCCTCGTATCCCTCAAAATGTGAAGTATAATGTTCTCTCTTCTAATACACTGAGAGCCTTTCACATGCCAGATCCCACAACGCACATTTTTTTTGACCAGAGAGGAACTTTGCTATTTACTCCCACCATCTACCGTACTATCGACTAAATTCAAATGAAATTAACGTAATTAGGTCCTCCCCAGTGTGGAGAAATTCCTTCCAAAATGAGTTTTGGAAATGAGCGAGTTCTATTTATGCTCACACGATGATCTCAAAGAGGGAGAGGCCAGCGCATTGTACCCTCATTGCTTGATTTTGGCCGTTTAAACTTGTGTACAGGTTTTTAGCATGCAAGTTTGACCCAGAGTCCTGAAGATATCTAAACATTTGAGACCCATGATTATGCGAGGCTTTGTAGCCACTATGCAAGAACCCGACCCTGGTTGTTTAAAATTGACCAAAACAAAAATAAATCCTTTGAAAATGACTGTCTGAAATCAGGCAGTAATGCGGTACCATTTTCGATCACCTCAAATTTTTCTTGTTAAGTCCACCCATCATGGTCTTGTCACTATCGCTTCTCGCGGTTGAGCGCAAGGTTTTTTCCAGTTTCCTCCAAGTCCATAACAGCCATTAGCCTCGGTAATCAAAGGTGCTGATCTCCATAAACCAGGATGTAACGGATTGGACGGAATCCTTGGCCGACTAGGCCAAAACCGTGGTGCTTGAGGGTCTCCAACCCTCAAGCCATCCCGTCCACCCGCCCACAGTCCCAGGTGACCCCGCTCGAGCCACGTGGCTCCTTCGACCGGTCGGCGTGGCACTGCCACGCTACACTCCCCCCACTTGGAGTGAGAGCCGCCTCGGCATCTCCGGTAATCCCAACGTTGGATTCGAGCCCTGGAGCTCTGATACCAATGTAACGGATTGGACGGAATCCTTGGCCGACTAGGCCAAAACCGCGGTGCTTGAGGGTCTCCGACCCTCAAGCCATCCCGTCCAACCGCCCACAGTCTCAGGTGACCCCGCTCGAGCCACGTGGCTCCTTCGACCGGTCGGCGTGGCACTGCCACGCTACACAGGAGGTATCTGTTAACTTGGACATCCCTCTGCCACACCAAATTGGTGTTGTATTCTTGAATTAAAGTATTGTAGCTGGCATGTTTAAAATGATTTCAGCTGCTATAGTCATGTACAGAAGGTCGTCTTGGATGCCAAATACTGTGATTACTTGTCAAATACTATGCTTGCAGCCGTCTTCTTAGCTGAAATACAGAGGGTCGATGTCGTTGTTGGCGATGATTCCGCAAAATTTTGTGTATATCATGCCACACAGGATTGCTAACTTAGTCGCTTGAGCTTGTGCTATGTGTAAAACGTCCCGTTCAATTTTTTAAAACGTGTAATGATAGCATGTACGAGGTTGTCTAGCTCTCCAATTGAGTCATTTAATCTTGCCAAATCTATCCGCATGAGATAGAACGCATGTGGTCAACAATGTAAGAGTGGTCATGTTAGTGGTTCATAAGGCTTCAACGTGCTCATGGTGCTGATGAATTTCCTTCAGATCAGACCACCCACCAAATGCCATGCCACACAAAAGTGAGGCCGTAACATAAAATTTCTTTTAATGGCTGTTGACCCCAGCAACGATGAAGTGAACCTAAAATCGTTTGATACATCTGAACTGTTGGCCCTCTTAATTTTACAACACCCAACAGCTCCATAGTGGCAGCCAGATTTGGGGATTGCTCAAGATTTAGTTGTTTACCTGGGTAAGCAAGGCTTCCCGCGTGTGTGTATTTTATGGTTTCACAGTGAGTCGTTGGAGTTCATGGTCGTTGAGGCTCTCGAGTCCAATATGTTTATAGTAGAGTTTGTTGTAGATGAAAGCCTACAAGCTCGTGCCTCTTTCCATAATGTCAGGTGTTTCCCCAGAAGGCGATGATGGTGATGACAGTGTTGGCGAGCCTGCGAGGTCCATTATCAGATCATTTGTGTTTGTGCCATTTGCCATGAAGCCTGCCAATGCTGCTGCCGAGGTCACCCTGAGAGTTTTGTTCATCACTTACTATTGTCCCTCTATCACCAGCATCATTGCTGTCGGGTGCACTCACTCCTTTCATCAATATTGCCATGAGGTCTGCAAACGTTTGGATGGCGGAGACACACAAAATACTTGTGTGAGGGTTTCACGTATGAGCAAAGATATCAGTTGTCCCTCCACCACTGTTATACTCTCATACCAAGTATTACAGTGAGCAGAATAGCAATGGTGGACAAGTAGAACTTGTAATGCAAAAAAAATATTTGAGGACTTGGGACACTTAGGTAATCTACAATGAATGGTAAGTGTACTAAGTTGACATGAGTCAGCAAAACTTATAAACATGCATTCAAGAGCGGAAACAAGAAACAAATGTGGGATCTTGATTGCTTGAGTCGAGAAATGCGTGTGACATTGTGTTCTGAGAGGTTGCTTCAAGAATAACCAAAGAGAAATGAGTGGTTTCAATAATATCGCAGTACATCTTGATAAGATTCTAGGACCAAAACTTCAACCAGAAAGTAGTGAAATTTGAATACGGTATGTGATATTACAATTGCCATCTCATGAAAGTGGTCAAAACTGTAAGGACCTAATGCAATAGAGCACCAGAGGTAAGAAAGTTTGGTCAAAATTTCCTTGACAAAACAATGTTAGAATGCAGATCTCAACACACGGTAGGCCATGAATGTGAGGAAATAATGCCCAGATGTGAAGTTATGGGGCTCGAGTACATGAGGCATGTGGCATTGTAAAGTCACAAATCCATTTGCACGTACTAAACAAGTCCCTTGTAATATGTTGACATGCCTTGGTTACTTTTGTGTTGTGTTTTTTCGTAGGGTTAAACAGGGATTGAAACCTGTCCACCGGCCTACAGTGCAAATTTTTACCTCCCTTGAGTGAAAAAATCCCTTAGTGACAACGTTTACTTCTAGATTGGGGAAGAATATCTTCTCAATGATTTTAGAGTCATCCAGGGGATACTTCCTTCTGGATGTGTCCTAGTACTGATAACTTGTGGAAAACTTTACCGGAAGCTATCTGGGGCTAACTCCTTGAGTTGTTGTAAACATCCTAAGTGTAAGGGTCTTTGAGTATTGAAGGTAATTTCCTCAATACATAATGGACATTGGCGTTTCAAGTTGTGCCGGATTCAACAACTCATCAACATTCACAAGAAACCATTCAATCTTGATTTAGAGCACTCTACAAGCTGTTAGAGAAATATTTAAAATCTTACATCCCTCAGGAAACTCTTGAGTGCCTTATGACACTGCATCCGGGCATGCGCAGGGACAATTATACCATTTTCCTTCTTGCATTTTCCATACCCACTTCTCCTGCTTGCTCTGGATCATCTTCTACTATGTCCTCCAGCTCTTCATAGCTCTTCATCCTAAGTCCGGCCATGATCATCATGTGCTGATTAGTGGGTTTTATTTTGGCCACGCAACCTGAAAGCATGTCATGTGTTCTACAGTGATGCAGCTCCACTTGTCCCTTCTCCACTATGTCGCATGCGCAACGGTAACGCACGCCTATCTGTTTTATCCACCTTTTCTATATGAGGTTGTTAGTGAGTGAGATGGAGCCTGTGCTGTCCTCTTGTACCACCGTTGGCTCTTGCTATGACATGTGCATCTCCCTAAACAGCTTGTAAAATCACACCGTAACCTTGACCGCAACGACCAACTACTATGCTTCCACAGTTAACTTGGGGACATATTCCTATTTCTTACTAGATTGCAGGACGGCTACACTAGACCACGGTAGACACACAACCCAAGGTGGACTGCCTCTCGTCCATGTCACCATTAAACGTCTAGATCTGTGTAAGAGACTAGATGCAAGGGGACTGATTACGCCTTGTTGTTGAACCTCAGGCACACACGATGCATCGTCTGTAGGCACCAGAGGATGCGCTTGACCACATTCTAGTGTAGTAATCCACGATCAACCATGTACCTGCTCACTTTGTCCATTACGTAGGCCAAATCCGGTCGAGTGGCTACCATGGTGTAAATAAGACTGCCCATCACTAATTAGCAGGGTATCCCTGCCATGTCCTCCCACTCCTCTTTTGTTTGCTGTGCCATTCGTAGGTCGTGGAGACTAGACTGTCAACTGGTTTGCAATGTGATGCACAGCCCAAGCAAGTACTCCAACACTCCCATGTCTACGATCTAGAACATGTTCCTTAGCTACTCCTTTAGCTGTTGTAGGTTGGATAAATCCAAAGATTACATGATCAGGTCATCTACATTGAGTGCAAAAATCTAAAAGAGTTGTCTGTTACATCAAACATATACAATATGATCTTGGATTTTGAGTCAAAGCTATGCTATGAAGCTGTCTATTCATTGGAAGTAGAATCAGGGCGATTGAACTAACTCATAGAATGACTTCTGTAGCTTGAATACCTCATCCTTCGGTACCTCCACCCCTTGATAATGTCCATGTAGACATACGTTCCATATGTTTCAGTTGAGGAAAGATATATTAATGTCCATTTTATGGAGCTTCATGTCCTTAACGGATGCAAGAACAAAAGACCTCCCAATACTTGTGAACTTGGCAATCAAGACAGATCTCTCATTGTAGTGTTTTTTTCTTACCCTACACATACACCTTCACCACTGGCCGTGCCTTGTATGTTTCAACCACACCCTCTTTTTGAACTTGGTCTAGATGACCCACTTTCAGGTGAGGACCTCGGAGTCTTTCTGCTGGTCAACTAGCTCCCACGTGTGTTTTTGTTCGTAGATGCCAGTCTTGACTTTACGACAGTGTCCTACTACCCCTCCTTTGGCGGTACAAGTGCCTCTTGCATGGTTGGCGAATCCATTGATGTAGCCACCATGTATGCGCCATCCCAATCCAACAGTTGGTGCTTTCAATGAAGCACTTTCCTGCTCTCCATTGCCTACCACCACGGCACAACAGTTTTGTGGCGCCTCCTCGTTATGCTAAAATCCTTCCAGCTTCACACGCTCTGGTGAAATATCACCCAGACGGTGTTCCAAGGATCCTCAAGAGGTCTTCCAAGCATCCGCAGAAGACCTTCAAAGTATCTATCTTGCATTAAAAAGGTTAACAAAGAGGGGCGGCAAATCTGGAGGATCGTCTTCTTGAGTGTGCACATTAGCACAGTTTGTGCATCATCCATCAGTTTTTGGCAAATCTTCATCCTGGTTTGATCATTGGTGGATTCCTTTGTTTTGGCTATAGCCACCAATACATTTCTGTGTACCAATGCCTCTTCCTAGACCTTGTCGTCTATTGGCTCCTTCTTGTAGTCAAAGAGCTAGGATCACTCCCCCTCATAAAGAGACTTTGCGACACTAGGAATCTTTCTACTACCGCCAAAGCTATGCTACTCAGTGAACTCGACATCATGGATGTAGATGATACCTTACATGGATGATACCTGGAGCCAACGCACCTTGTGCAAACTCTTGTAGCAGAGGAATAGATACAACATCGTCCATGGCCCGCGGTTCCATCTTGCTGTCGCCCCACTATGCCGCCTTCACCACCACGTGCGCCCTACATCCAAACACCTTCTCGTGTACCACGCTTGGTTTGTACCTGATCTTAACCTCGTGTGGTTTGTTATAGCTGTCCTTACCCTTTAGTACTACTTCTGGGATGAGGTCGATACTGTAGCTCTTTCAACACACAAATGTTTCTTAGAAACTTCACAACATTCCCACACCCTCAAGCATGGTCCCACCATATTCAAGAACAATCATTTGTCTATTGCGCCACTCCGTTGGATCGTAGCAAGTTTTGTGTATTATATTCCCACTTGATTCCCCGGTGCTTCAGCCAATTGGTGCAATCCATGTAGTTTCTATTTATGTTTTTTCTGCACAACAATTTGACCTTCCTTCAAGCGTGTCTCTCCACCAGTGTGATGTACTCCTTTAGTATGTCCAGCACCTCAGTTTTCTTCTTCATGGAGTACCACAAGACGCTAATCGGCAGTCTCTTCAATGGTCTGCTACATTGCTATGCACATTCTATAGCAGAATGAGTGTGTAATCATCAATCACATTGAATATCTTGCATTATGCCTTGCCAAGAATTGAAGGCTCACACTTCTTGTGTCCCACTGCACCTGAATTTACATCTGATGTACCGTTGATGATGAGGCCATGCACCATTTTGCACCTCGCCATATCATTAATAATTCTGGAAAACAAAATTCCCAGCTGTTTGTGATAGAGTCCCAGATACGCTTCTCCTCCCATGGAAATTTGATGATGCGCTTCTGCAAGTTTGCTGTGTTTAATGACTCGGGATGTTTGATAACTTGGTCTCCACGATGATGGAACCGTCCTTTTTCTTTCCCTTTGCCAAGACATTATTGCCATTGTCCTTGCAAAATATTGCACCTTCCCTATGCACCTCATACCCCTTCTCCATCAAGTTACAGATATGTAAAATTCCAGCCAAGCCGGGAACATGGTGCACATCACAGAATATACACAACTCTTACCAACCACCACAACTTCCACCTCCACTTCACCTTGGCCAGCCGCTAGCTTGATTTTTGCAGTTGTGATCACCATTGACTTGGTAGAATTGTTGTAGTTGAGGATCTACACCTTCTTGTGTTAGGTTTACTCCTTGACCTTAAAATCCAGGCGCTAATTATTGGAAATCTTAAGGAAGTAATTTTTGTAACTGTTGAGAACTGATTTCTTGCATTCGGCATCCTTGCCATTGACCTTTGTCCACTCTGGGCAGTTCCGGGCCCTGTGGCTGTCCTTGCCATACTTTAGGCACTCACCTTTCCTAGCGTCCTTCTTGCCACCGTCCCTTTTGCCATCTCCCTTGTCCTCGTCTCCGCCACCACGCATTTTAGTGACAAGGATCAAATAGGAAAACGAAGTCTCCCCATAGCTCTTACGTTGCATTCTCGTTACAGATGTACTCACAACTGCGCCACAGGTGAGCTTGTCCTGTGTAAATCCTTCTAAAACGGTGATGATTGGGTCCCAATAATCTGGTAGGGCTATAAGGAGAGCCATTGCCTGCAGCTATGTGTTGATCTTCCATCCCAAATCATCGCATTGTGAGACAAATGACTCATTCTGCTACATAGCAAAGATGTCACAGTCTTCATCTTTCATCATCACCTTAAGGAGCTACTTGATTGTGAAGACATTGTTCTCAAGTGACTTATATTGATGGATGATGCAGAATTTTTTCTAAGCTTCACCTTCCAAATTGTAGCCATGGAGAAAGCCCCACTATGAATCGGCTATACCGGACACAATAAGCATGAGTGCCTCCATTTTCTTCTTAAAAAATGCTTGCTTCTCCACGCTTGTTGCTGTTGCCTTGTTGAGATCTTCTGCTCCCATCCTGACCACTTTTATCTCCTTATACACGGGATGGGAATAAAAGCATCACATCCATGGCCCAAAGCCTGGACCGCCTGTATACTTTTGGAATGACTTTGTCTCCGTCTTGTGTGCCATTGTGTATCCTTCTAGTCCAACTGATTCTTAGACTTTACAGCGCAGTCTTCTGCAATAAAAATCCTCTTTACTATTGAAGACGTGAATCTATGGAGAGTTGTCAAGGGCATGGGCTCATAACATTTGTCAGAAAAGTGGTGTTTGACGTGCCTGGCTGTCCTTTGGGCTTCAATTTTCCTTTTAGGGAGAATCTGAGACAGATTGTGAACATTATGGTTGCCTCCAAAAATGGTACAAGGAATAGAGTAATTTTATGTTCATTCTGGGGCATGGATATGGTCTAATTCGTCATAATGCTAGTCACAATATTTCGAATGCACAAACCCGTGCATGATTTAGCATTGCATAGCCCAAGTAACAATTTTCAAAGCGCACGTCACAACCACCACATAAATACACAACGCTTCCTGTGCTTTCCACTTGCCGTGACACCTTTCTCCATATGTAGAATGCCTTCCAGAGCTGGAGACCCATTTGCAGATGCTGGAGGATTTCCTTGGAATATTTTGATGCACCTTATTTACTCTCATGTTGAGTGTGGTGGAGGGGTTTGACAGGGTTTGAAATTTGTCCGTGGACCTACAGTAATATTTTTTATTGAGCTTTAGTAGCAAATCAGTCTACTAATTCACGAACTCCACACCAATAACTTGGCTAACTTCTTGAGTATCAAACTTTACTTCTGGATCCAAGGAAAATATCTGCCAGATCACTTTATCTTCATTTGGTGCATAATTCATTGAATGGTGCTTGTTACTCACATCTGGTGGAAAGTTTCACACAAAACTGATTCCAGTTAACTTTTTGGGTCACTACACAAGCCAAAACCTTGAGAGACCATAACCTCGTCAACATATTTGACAAATCAACGGTTGTTGTCTGGGCTACGACTTGCCTTAGCATTAATGGATTTTGTTGACCATTGTTTTGCATAGTGGCCTCCAAGAACACTGGAGGACATCTTGTGTGTGGTTGTGATTTATTTATGATGTTCTATCGTTGTCTGATGAAGTTTTGTATGTGACATTTGGGTGGTCTGTACTGGTGCTCTGGGAGATCCACATGTGCTTGATTGACATGTTCCATACTAGTTACATCTTGCCAGCGCTTGAAGCACGGGGACTCTCTGGTCGGCACCGGTGTCGCGGGAGATCATTGGTGGTTGTTTTGGATGTCTATGCTTGTTGCATCCTGCCTGTGGTGGAGACTTGGTGGTATGTACAGTCGCCTCGAGGAAACCCCCTCTTTTCATTACAACTTCCTACATAAAAAAAGCTAATGTTGATGTCTACATTTCTTTTGTGCATGTTTTTTGGAGTGCTTCTATATTCTGGGTGGGTTGAGATCTGAGAACCCCCAGAAATGTTGTGGTACTTCAAGAATCCCTATTTAGCACGGCTTCCTTCTCCTCGGTGGTACCTGACGGCTCATTTTGAGCTTGACAGGGATGACCGGACTTTGTAGACTAGCTACTAGCGCCTCCGTTTTAGTCCTACAGGGGCTCATTTGTGATTCCTCCTTGTTCTTAACACATTCCAAACTCGCATATTCCCCTCACATCCATATCTCATGTACGTCTTTCATGGGCATACAATCCCTATACAATATCTATCTGGGTATCAGAGTACAAGGAGGCCGTTTGAGAACTGGTTTCTTAGACAACGTTAGAAAGTGCCACTTGGCACCACATAAAAAATAGTGTGCAAGAGGAGGCACGACTACAACAGAGGTATCGGAAGCTGTCAGGATCCTTTGGTGCTACAGCCAATGCTGTATTGACACCAGAAGCATAATAAACATTGGCCGGTAAGAAAAGAAAGGAGAATGGCAGGCCATTTCCTATGGCGGGCAGATTTGGATGGCTATTACCAGGTGATTGACAACCATGACAGCATTATGAAGCATCCACAGTGGCCACGGGAAGTCGGAATGGTAGTAGTGGTTAGGATTAGCTACAACAGTAGCTAATCCTAACCACCAAGGCCGTGGCTACATGCTTTAGCCGCGACAGTGACAGTAGCAGTCGTGGCGGCGGTGAAAATGAGTAGTAATAGCAACGGGTGAATAGGCAAGCATTAGTAGCAAATTTAGCACTCTAAATGAGCATAAATAGTGGAAAAAGTAGCAGTAGTAGTAGTAGCAGCAGCAGCAGCAGCAGCAGCAGCAGCAGCAGCAGCAGCAGTAGTAGTAGTAGTAGTAGTAGTAGTAGTAGTAGTAGTAGTAGTAGTAGTAGTAGTAGTAGTAGTTGCGTGCAATGGAAGCAAAAACTCACTAGTAGGATTAGTAACGTACAGAATAAATTTCAACACACAATAGAATCAATAATAGTAGTAGTAGAAGTAGCTTGTAGTAGAAGCAACAATACCTGCATGTAGCTACAAGACTGTGGTAGTAGCAAAAGAAGTACATAGTAGTATGATTTCACAGTAACAACATCAGTAAAATATGTTGTAATGGATGCAGAAGATCATGGCTTCCATGCAACTTAGTGGATGCCATCCTTTCGGCCTTCTTGGATGATCATTGACAATTGCGACAGGCTCGCTGACAATCACACCCATGTAATTGTGGGTGTGGCTGTCAGCCTACTAGTTCCAGTATGGGATTTTCTAGTAGAGAAAATGAATAGGAAGCTAGTACCACTCAGAAGGTATAATGTTCAAATAGATTTCAAATGCGGGATCCTTCCACCAAACACCAATTTTTTTTTTGGGTGGAAACAAAAGGGAGGACCATCGGTGTAGTACCACATGGCATTGAGTATAAACAGAAAGTGGCTATCTCCAACCTTCACGGGACTCTCAAATTGTACACCAAAAGTGTGTGTGGATGTCCTGAACCACACTGGTGACATTTCCCAAGTGCGGCATTTTGGCCACCTTGAGCAAGTG
>SZWC01002282.1:153393-168176 GCA_023375785.1 Penium margaritaceum
CTCCCTCCCTCTCTCTCTCTCTCTCTCTCTCTCTCTCTCTCTCTCTCTCTATCTATCTATCCTTCTTGCTACCCCCTTCCCTCAAATAAAATATTCTACATTCTTAGATTTACTCTGATACTTTCATGACTGTTTTCGTTTGTGTTTTGTTTGACAAAAATAAGATATGTATTAGCCACGGACCTATACTAGTCTTCAGTTGACCGATTGTAATATGATTGTATTAAAGATCAATTGTTATAAGACGTATAAGTGTCTTTTGAAGTCGTTGGGTCGAGACATCGATAGGCCTCGGTCAAGAAAATCCAACGCATGTCAAGTTCTATAGTATCGAATGGCCGATCGGATTCGTTTTCTCGCGTCGAAGACCGATGGCCGTCATTATCTGCCAGTGGAATTAGGATAGCCAGTTGCCTCGCTATCCCGAATGGCGTCGGAAGTCGGAGGAACACGTCCCGCTTATAAGACCCCCTAGTGCGAGGCATAGTTCATATGGGCTAGTGCGATCGATCTGTGTGGCAAAGTGCACTTATCACACACTGAGTGTGCGGTGTTTCTCAGTTTTTGTCCGTGATAGTTTGCGATGTTAGTTATCTAGCGTGGAACTTGGTTTGCGAGGATTACCACCTAATATGTAAAACAAATTGTTCAGTCCGAGAACAACCATTGTCTTTTCTGTCGAGCAGGCGGTTTTTCCTTGCGGGACAAGAAAGTCACATGGTCGAGGGCCCCTTTGTCCGTGACGAAAGACTTATCTTTACACTTCTTGACGGCAATAATTATTTGCGACTAGTTTAAGGAAAACATCTAAGCTTGTGACTTCGTCTGCAAACTCTCAAAGATAATTGCTAACCATTTCAAAACATTTTGTCGATAGAATTCGACGTCTCAGTTTCTCTCACAACGACAAATGATTAGCGGGATTGTGTAAACATAGATGAAAACATCCGATCGACGGTCGGAGACTTTCAGTCTTTCCATCGAAAGACGTTCGGAGAGAAAGGATTATTTGGAATCTCTTCCTTTGCGCTAATGTTCGTAATGTATTCAAAGAGGGATCTTAGATCCCGACACGTGCAGATCGGGACCTTCGACAGTTGTTTCCAGCTGGGTTGTCGAACCTCGCAGTAAGTACGTTTGTGGTTCTTCGACATTGATACTATATCGCAAACTTGGATGGTTTGCTGATAGAAACGCTAGATTACTCCTCGCTATGCTATTATTTCGGAATGAGCCTGTCGCACACTGAGTGCGTGATAAGTGTACTTTCGCACTCATTTTGAGTGCACTCGCCACATGCACTACCCCTGTACAATGGGACCATGTCTACACAACCTTGCGAGGACCGAGGCCGAAGAAGCTGTCACGTCAAATCTGGCCATGAGAACAAAGGTACACAATCGTCGGTGAGTAAGCGGCCGTCAAGTTCAGTGCGAAAAGGTGCTCGGAGCGATCGACAAGACGGTTCAAAGTAGCGAACCATATAGCGATTCCAAGAAACGTGCCAAGTAACCTGCATCGGAGTTATACTACAGAGATACCACATACGGAATGTTCGAGCATGTCTACGTTTCAGGGTACATAAAAGCTGTAAAAGTCTACAAAAACCAGACAAGACATAATATTTTATATATGCTTCGTAGCATTGTCAGTTTGTGTTCAGAATTATTGTTCGTTTTTCCATCAGGTAAATATTCCAACAACACAATGCATAAAAACAGACAATATTAAGTATGCCTAAAAACACACAATGTCATACAAAACAATAGGACAACATTCTACCTATTCTTTTTCCTTCATAAAAAGCATTTTTAAGCCTTATATGACAGAATAAAAGATTTCATTGGACAAATAAGACAAATTAGCGCACTAAGTGTGCTATTAGTGTACTTTTATATGGTGAGTAAGCGCACTTGCCACATACACTAGCCCCACGCACTAGCGTCCTTCCTATGAAGAAAACTTTGTGGCCATCTGAGACAAAAATCAAGGTGGTCTTGGACACATAAGACAAATGAGCACACTGAGTGCGTTCTTAGTGTATTTTTGTATGGTGGCTGAGCGCACTAGCCACATACACTAGCCTCACGCATTGGGGTCCTTCCTAACAAGATAAACGATTGGCCGTATAGGACAAAACCTAAGATTCACTTGGACACATAAGACAAAGTAACGCACTGAGTGCGCTCTCAGTGTACTTTTATATAGTAAGTGAACGCACTTGCCACATACACTAGCCCCACGCACTGGGGTCCTTCCTAAGAAGAGAATTTTTTGGCCACATAGGACAAAAGCACACTCGTCCCATACACTAATCAAGCAATGTAGGCAGTGGTGTAAGGAACACCCTCTATAGACATGAAAATAAAGCCACACACCAAAAAGGCAGTGTGTGAAATGGCCACGATCAACCATACCTCGACACGCTGACACCACCAACCAATTGGAATGAATTATCACCCACGATGCTCACACGATTCGGACGACTAAACGAGAATTGTGACACACGACACAAGCTCCAAGGTCTCTGTAAGCAGTCTAGTGTGACATAGTATACGCGGAGATTCCGCGAGATCATCACTGTTGCAAACATCGCCCCTAACAAACTCTGCTTTCACCACAACAACGGCCTCAAACGAGACATCCAGGGAGCGATTTCTATTTTAGGCATCCAAAACAACTTGCCATGGATGATCGTAGTGACTAAAAGGATCGATACCGCCGACTACAATGCTTGGATCTAGGAATCCTACGACTGGCAACCTTCCAACCGAAGTTATTGTTGAAGCATAAAAAGCCAGTTGGAGGACTCTTCAACTCCGATGGAAGTGGACGCTTCAACCAGAGAGATACATGCACTTGCTACAATTGCGGAAACATCGGACACATTGCTCACAACTGTTGAAGCAAGCAGCAGGCCAAAAAGGGAGGAAGTCGCAGAAAAATGAGTCAAGAAACAGTGAAGGACACGAATGGAAGGCACAACTCTTGTTCGTGAGGAATAATCTGCGCCAAACGATTGCCCATTTGAACAGCCTACAGCGCTGTAGAGGGTTTATGAGATCGCAAAGTTTGACGAGGGGTACGAGTACGATCAACCGACGATACTGCTAAGAGTTCAACCTCGAGGATGCAAGAGTCGAAGAATGGTACGAGCACTATTGGATTAAGGATCTTCACATTGTTTCGTGTGGTTTGCAAGCTGGGTTTACAGAACAGCCCAGGAGTGTTTGAAGGAAAAACTGTCGATGGGAGATTGCAAATATGGAGACTCTGAACCACTACGACTACAAGTTGGTGATCTACGGGATGTAACGGTCTGGAGGTCCTGTCTAATGTGTGATCACAAAACCATTCTTGGACGAGATTTCCTGTACTGACACAATCCACAGGTTGACTGGAACAACGAAGATGTTTATGTGGAAATTGATGGTGCCAAATGACAACTTCTACGTGTAGGACGGAAGAAGAAAGTTGCAGCAACAGAGGTGGAAGTAAGAGTAGAAGCTACGGTAGCCAAAAAGCGACAACCTATACAACCGATATTGCTCAGCGTGGCCAAACACTATATACGACAAGGAGCTCGTGCTTGGTTCGTACGTCTCAAGCCAATCGAGGAAGCGGAAGTGACAGCATCTGACTCATCACCCTTATCAGCCTCATCAGCCTCACCGGCATCAACAAAGTTCACGGTGGTACCCGAAGAGTTCGCACCACTCATCCAGGAGTTTGCGGGCGTCTTCCTCGACGAACTATCGAGAACCCTACCACCTCAAAGGGACATCGACTTTCACATCGAGTTGAACCCGAGCAGCCGACCCACTGTCCGAGGGGCCTGTTGGATGAGCGATCACGAACTGACCGAGTTGAAAAAACAACTCGTCAAGATGCTTGATTAGGGGTTCATCTGTCCATCCACGTCACCATATGTTGCACCAGTACTGTTTGTAAAAAAGAAAACTGGTGAAATACAAATGTGCGTGGACTGCCGGTCGTTGAACGAAGCTACCATCAAGAACCGCTACCCTCTTCCCCGAACCGACGGAATTTTTAACCAACTCCGAGGGGCTCGAATTTTCACCAAAATTGACCTACACAGCGGTTATCACCAGATTCGCATGGCAGATGTTGACATGAAAAATACGGTGTTCTGAACTTGCTATGGGCGTTTCGATTTCACGGCAATGCCGTTTGGACTTACCAATGCCACGGCGACGTTCACGGCGGTGATGAATATATTTCGTCCGTACCTCGACAAATTTTTCCTGGTGTTCCTCGTGGACATTCTGGTGTACACAATACCTCGGAAGAGCACGTTGAACATCTCCAAAAAAGGTTCTCGAAATTTCACAAAGAGAAACTTCTTGGAAATCTCTCGAAGTGCGACCTCAGTCGTTGTTCGATGAAGTTTTTGGGTCATGTCATCAACTGCGGATAGATTACCCTGGATAAAAGAAGTGACAGCAGTCGCTAATTGGCCGACGCCAACCAACGTTCAAGACGTTTAAGTTTTTCTCGGCTTCTACAATTACTACCAGAGTTTTGTACGGGATTACGCCCGAGTGTCAGTACCTCTCTCTGATCTCACTCGGAAAGAAAACGAGTGGCGGTGGGGAGACAGTGAACACGAAACGTTTACCACTTTACGGAATGCTTTGACCTCGACGCCAACCCTAAGATTAGCCGGTCCAACAGTTGACTACGTCATGGCTACGGACGCCTCAGATAGAGCCATCGGTGCTGGCCTCCTGCAAGACCATGGCAACGGTGAACAAACGGTCGCATACATGTCCCGAAAGCTACGGGGACCGGAACTCAACTACGTTGTACACGAGAAGGAAATGCTGACGGTCGTACACACATTCAAGACATGGCAATGTTATGTGGAGTGTCATCGATGCATCGTACGCACCGATCACCATGCTCTAAAATATTTGAAGACGTAGTCAAACCCTAGTTGAAGTCAAACCCGATGGATGAGGTTCCTTGAATCCGGGTTTGACTAGGATATCGAGTACCGGCCGGGAAAAATCAATCCAACAGATGCACTTAACCGCCCACCAGACCTAGTGGTCGAGGCAGCAATGCTACTGCTGCAATGAGATTTGTATCTCGAGCGGTTGTTCATATGAGGCTACGACCAACATGGCGGATACGATAAGGCAAAATTCTGGTACGACGCACCTTATTGGAGGCGAAGATTCACTCGCCAGTGGTCGTTCCCCTGAATGACTAACTTCGCCACATGTTGCTCAAAGAATGCCACGACAAAGGTCCAGGTGGGCACTTCGGAGAAGACAAGAAGCTGAAGAAGCTGGTAAAAAGCTACTGGTGGCACAAGATGCAATCCGACGTGTCTAACTTTTGAAAATCCGACGACACTTGTCAGCGACAAAAATCCTGTCGCACACGGCCACCCGGACTTTTGCACCCGCTCCCTAATCCAACGGAACCGTAGGCTGACATCTCCATGGACTTCGTCACTGGATTATCAGTCACACGTGAGGGATATGACGCAATCCTCGTGGTTGTCGACAAGTTTTCCATAATGACCCATTTTATCTCGACAATGACCACCATCGCCGCGAAAGGAAAATCACAACTGTTTTTAAACAACATCGTACGGCTACACGTCGTACCGAGAACTATCACGAGCGACAAGGATGGTCGATTCACCAGCCTTTTTGACGCGAACTGATGAGTCGTTACGGCAGCCGAATCCAACTTTCAACAGCATTTTATCCTCAAACTGACAGCCAAAGCGAGCGTACGAATCAGACGCTCGAACAACCTTTTTGGACATTATGCGAACCCCATGGGACGGATTGGGTGCAAAAACTCCCGACCGCCGAAATCACATATAATTCGGCAGTCTCCACTGCAACGGATAAAACTCTATTTGAAGTGGTGTATGGCAAACTTCTCGCAACACGAGCCGGACTACAAAGCCAAAACAACGTTTGCGCAGTTGACGTCCAACGCCGAGACTTCTCCACCATCTAGAAGGAAACACGTCAGACGCTTGCAAAGATGCAAGAGACGATGAAACGCGCAACAGACCGACGTCGCATCGACGGCATTTTTGTCGCCGGCGACAAACTCGACCAACATCAAACTCCTCGGAGCCTACTATTTGAAGCTCAAATCCCGATGGTTGGGACCGTTTGCAATCGAGCACATGCAAATCCCCGTGGTTGCGCGACTCAAACTCCCCAACACTGAGCAAGTTCATCCGGTGTTCCATATCAGCAAACTCAAGCATTACCGAGACACCAGAGAGAATTTCCCTGAAAGGGATTGAGAAGTTTCCTAGAACCTTCCTAACCACTTGCCGCGACACTAGGCGTCAGCGCCAGGTCAGCGTGTGACAACAGTCACAAGTTAGAGACAAAACTGCAAGGGTCTGGGTTGGGACACGAACAGAGTGTCAGGAAACTCAAACTGAATATAATTGCAGAGAGAGAGATGACAACTGACAAGCACACAGCATAAATACCTGCCGCGGCACACGGCGGGTGACGCACGCGGCAGTGTCAGTTTATCCTAAAACCGGCTCAAAACCACTGTTTTGGCCGCAACTCTGCGCACAGGCATCCAAACGCAACACCGTCTAAACCTAGAGATGCAGAATCTCGAGCCAGACGCTACGACTGGTCACACGCACAAGTCCGGCATCAATCGGTGGACGGACAATGCAAAACATGCAAATCGGGCTCGAGAGCCAGTCCACCGAGAAAACTCTAGCACCTGTAGAAAAACTGCAGAGCACCCCAGCAAACACCCGGGACGTCGTGGCAATCGTCTGGCAACTGCTGGTGGCTGGATCCACCAACCGTCAGTGCTCCGGCGCCAGCCGGGCCCGCATCAGGGATCTGTCATGTCGTAGCTCCTGGATAAGTCCCTGGACGATCCGGAGTCCTGTCGGGTCGTCACGATCTCCAATGCGGCCACCGCTCACCATCAGCTCCGGGTACACCCGTAGCTGCCACGGCTGTGGCTCGTGACGGGTGGANGACAGGACCAATCATGACAAGCACCGATCAAGCATGCCACAGCATAGGGTCTCCTCGTGACAATGGTGCATCCCACCAAGTGCCCGGGTCTCGACCATGCACAAAGGCAATCACACACACGTGTCAAACATCATGCAAGAGAGAGAAAGAAACAAGGTCTCCGCGTGACTCCGGAAAATGTCTCCGGGTATCCTGGTCTCGACCACATCATGCATGGATCACACATAGCACATGGGGACAATGGGTCTCCACGTCACACCGGTGGAACTCACCAGGTGCGCGGGTCTCGACCACATCATGCATGGATCACACCTAACACATGGAGGCAATGGGTCTCCACATCACACTAGTGGAACTCACCAGGTGCGCGGGTCTCGACCAGCATAGCCTCAATCACAACATCGTGCCACACTCCAAACAACCTCGCTGTCCTCACAAGAGTGTCAGGCCAAAGCCCACACACCAACACTCCCCCTGGACTGCAGTGGCTGACAGTACGAGCAAAGCTGATGGCTGCTCCCAACACAATCCGTGAGGAGGGAGCACGGCTCCCCCATGGCCACATACCCCTGCACAGCAATAGCAAGGGTGACGACGATGCTGGTAGGATGTGCTCGGACAGAGCCTCACCCCGGAGCGGCGTCGTCGCTGTCATCGTCATCACTGTCGTAGTCGTCACTACTGTCGTCATCTGCTGATGTGACTGGTGCAGCGCTGAGGGCCTCCTCCAAAACAATCGCCTGCTGTATGGCCTCCAGCTGCTGAGCTGCATATCGCCTCGCGGCCTCCGCAGCGTCGAGGCGCGTGTGGAGCTCGACAAGCTCTGAAGCGGCAGCCGACCGGCTGGCTGCATCTACGGCGTGCAGGCGGTCAGTCGCGGAATGAATCTGATGGTGGACCTCCATCATGTGCGCGTCGGCGCGAGTCACTGCGTCCTGCATCCTCGTCTCCTCGTCGCGTAGGAAGCTCTCCACGCCAATAGGCGACTCAGCTGCTGCCTGATCACCAGCTGCTGGCAGGGGGTCGTCACCACTGAGCGCGTCCACATCCGTAGCAGCTGCACCAGAAGGGGGTGGTGCTGCGGAGTCACTGGCTGCTGTTGACACACGTGACACTCGGGTGTTAGGTGGCCAGACGTCGTCATCCGTCGGTGTAAACGCCGAGCCCCTGGTGCACAACCAATCGTCCACCTACTGCTGTGTGTCCGCCCGTCACCAACGTGCATCCTGTAGGGACCACTCCGCAGCCTCGAGACGGGTGTGCACATCCTCCATGCACTCCTCAGCAACCTGTCGTGCAGAAGCATCTGTAGTGTACCAACGGCTGCTGACCTCCCGGAGCTCGGCCATGAGACTCTGCACGTGCGCCTCCGCTCGAGCCACCACTGCCTCCTGTTCGTCGACCGCGGAGCGTAGGCGCTCGGGCATAGGAACTGTAGCCTCTAGTATGGCTGTGTCATCTGCTAGAACCGCCATGGTGTCAGCGACATCGGTCGGGGCAGCGAGGGGACGGAGGTCTGCAGCTCGCTCTGCATCCTCCATGTCGTACACGTGGATGTCTGCTATCGCCGAGGGGCCATCTCGTGCATGTTTCACGGCTACTGCAAATACGGCAACGCACTGGGCCTTTACGTCTGCCTCTGACCCTGTATCAGACCACTCCACAACGGACGACTGGTCCTCATAGAGGAAGTCTGCCTCGTCCTGGCAGTCCACCACCTCCTCCTGCTGCCTAGCACTATCTGCCAGAACCACCTGGGCGTCTGCTGTCGGCCGAGCATCAGCATCGGTATCACCTGCTCCTCCTGCTGCTGCTCCTGGCACCATGGCAGCTATCTCCACACCAGCTAATGCCGGAGCGTGCGCATCGTCGGGCGCAGCTCCGGCATCGGTCGTCGTCACGTCATCCGCCAAAACATCAACGACCACCAACTCCATCCCCGACTCTGACTCAGCGTCCGACCAATCTCCCTCTGACGAAGAGTCACCGTCATGGCGAATGTCTCCCCCCGCTGAACTCTCCGCTAGCTGAGTCCGCTGTGTGACATCATCCTCAATCATCCTGCGCTGTAGAGCAGTCGCATCACCAATGCTGAGCTCTGCCGCGGTCGTCAGCGGACAAACCATCCCCCCCACGACTGACACCTCGGCAGGAGCTGTGGGGACTCGGCAGACCAACCCGTGGACAAGAGACGAGGGGATCTCGTCACCTGAGACTCCTCCCACAGCCGCGTCTACTGCCAACGTCCCGTCAGTAACGGTGACTGCAACTGCTGCTACTGTCACAACATCGATGGCTGCCGACACACCCACTGCCTGGACGTCTGGCGACACTCCACTGGTCACCAATGTAGCGGAACGGACGTCTGCTCCACATGTGCCGGCTGACACTGCTACTGCTACTACTGCCTCATCCACTGGTACTGCCCCACCTGCCTCTGTGGTCTCGTCCGTCTCCGACTCCACGTCGGACCACTCGTCGGATGGCTCGTCCTCAATGAGAGCGCTCTGTCGTGAAACACCGTCTGTCGCATCCCTCATGCACTCTCCGGTGGTCGTCGGCAGACACTCCATCTCCCCCTCGATCGACGCACTGGTAGAAGCTGCGAAGGGGTGCCGCACCAACCTTGCAACTGGGGAGGAGGGAGTCAGCTCCGTGGTGACGTCTACCGCTGCTGCGTCTGCTGCTGCCTCCTCCACACGTCTCGCCAAACGTGCTATCCGCCGCCTCGTGTGCCGAGTCCGAGAACGACGATGGCAAGCCGAAGAGACTACTACAGAAGTGGAGGGGTCACTGGTCGGGATGACTCCAACTGCCTCCAGCACAGAGCGTAGGGTGTCAGATGTAGAGCTAAGGTCGGGAGGCGTGGCATCGTGAGGTGATGACACTGATGGAGGTGAGGATGGCGAGAAGGAAGAAAAAGGTGTGTGAAGCGGCACGGTGCCAACAGCCCGCTCAGAAACCACATGGTTTGTGAGCTATTGCACCATGCGCTTCAGACCCTGGAGCTCGGCGTACACCACCGCCATAGCTCCACTGAGGGGCGCGACTGTATGAGCTGATGTATCAGAGTCGGGTGGTGGAGTAGGGCGGGACCGTAAGCAGGGCGGTCGCCACCCAGCAGGGCGCTGGCGACACTGGCGCCAGCCATGGTGTCGATCGCCGCAAAAGAAGCAGGCAAAGCCGTTGGACGCCTGAGGCGTGTGCCACGGCTGCAACTGCCACTGTGGACGTGGCATCTGCCACGTATGCAGAGCCGGTGCCAGCCACGGCACCGGCTGCGCTCCCTGCCACGCCAATGTGCTCATCTCTAGAGTGTGGCGTGGGTGAGTGTGCCAGACACTCGCTCCCGCTGGCTCAAGGCCACAGGAGGAGGTGGATGGTCAAAGCGNTGTGAGCTGTTGCACCATGCGCTTCAGACCCTGGAGCTCGGCGTACACCACCGCCATAGCTCCACTGAGGGGCGCGACTGTATGAGCTGATGTATCAGAGTCGGGTGGTGGAGTAGGGCGGGACCGTAACCAGGGCGGTCGCCACCCAGCAGGGCGCTGGCGACACTGGCGCCAGCCATGGTGTCGATCGCCGCAAAAGAAGCAGGCAAAGCCGTTGGACGCCTGAGGCGTGTGCCACGGCTGCAACTGCCACTGTGGACGTGGCATCTGCCACGTATGCAGAGCCGGTGTCAGCCACGGCACCGGCTGCGCTCCCTGCCACGCCAATGTGCTCATCTCTAGAGTGTGGCGTGGGTGAGTGTGCCAGACACTCGCTCCCGCTGGCTCAAGGCCACAGGAGGAGGTGGATGGTCAAAGCGTAGTCTCTCAGATGTGCTACGACACCGTCACAAGGACGGTCACCACCACGCTAGTGGTGCGCTACTGTGCGACTTATGTGTGCGACCTCAGGTCGCCTTTGGTGCTGATTCTGCACCGGGTGCCGTCGTCAACCGACGGCTGTGGCCTCAAGCCACCTTCGCTGCTGCTGCTACGACTGCAAATCTCGCGGCGGGTGCTGCTACAGCGGTTCCCGTCGTCAGCCGACGGTGGTGGCCTCAGGCCACAGTTAAAAGATGACCAAGAAAAAAAAACAAAACAAAAGTAAAGGAAACCCCCCCGTTTTTTTTCCCTTTTTTTTCTCAGGTGCCACCTTCTCGGGTGCCCTTATTGGGGTTGTCAAGGGGTGCCCTGCCCAGGAACACCTCACCCCCTCTCTTCCCTTTTTTTTTCCTTTTTTTTTGTTGTCCAGCTCGACCCTCGCGGCGAGCTCGTTGATCGGACGAGCTCACCGATCGGCGGGCTCGCCGATCACCGCGAGCTCACCGCGAGCTCGCTGCGAGCTCGCCGCAAGCTCGCCGCGGGAAGCTGCAAGGCAGCTTCCCTTCTGTTGTAATGGGGGCAGCAGCAGGTGCTGCTGCCGCCTTGGCTGCCCCTGCTGCGTGTGCTGCTGCTACTGCTGCTATGCGCGTGTGCAGCTGCGACTGCACGCTGCAACTGCTCGCCGCCGCCGTTGCTGCTGCTGCTGCTGTCGCGCGCTGCTGCTGCTGCTGCAGCTGCTATGGCGGCTGCAAGGCGGTGCTGCGCACTGCTCTACCCGCTGTTG
This sequence comes from Penium margaritaceum, assembly GCA_023375785.1. NCBI lineage: Eukaryota > Viridiplantae > Streptophyta > Zygnematophyceae > Desmidiales > Peniaceae > Penium > Penium margaritaceum. Next base: position 165,003 of record SZWC01002282.1, read on the forward strand.
CTAGGCTGCTGCGCAGCGGCTGCTGGCACGCTGCTGCTGCGCTGCCGTGCTGCTGCTGCATGGCTGCTAGTGAGCAGCCGCACGGCTGCTGCTGCTGCTAATGCGAGGCTACTGTGTAGTAGCTGCTGACACGTTGCTACTGCTGTGCCACGCTGCTGTGCTGCCCTGCTGCCGCTGCACAGTTGCTGGTGAGCAGCCGCGTGGCTGCTGCTGTTGCGCTGCTACAGTGCGCTGCGGCTGCTGCTGGCTGCCGCCGCTACGCGCTGCTACTGCTGATGCTACTGCTGCGCTGCTGCTGCTGCTACTGCCGTTGCTGCTCTGCTGTTGCCGCCGTGGCTGCCACTGCTGCTGCTGCGTTGCTGTTGCCGCCGCTGCTGCTGCACTGCTACTGCCACCGCTGCTGCTGCGCTGCTACTGCCGCCACTGCTGCTACTGCTCTGCTGCTACGGCTGTGGGGGGGGCGGCTGCACACACTGTAGCCGCCACGCACCTCTTCGTGGCGGTACACACCGCTGCTGCTGCCTCTGCTGGTGCGATCTCACGTGGTGGGTAGGGCTGCGTTGACGGCGACCGGCTGCCTCCGACAGGCCCTAGAAAATCTGCTGTAGCGGTGACTCTCACTGCTGCTCCTCTCCTGCGTAGCTCAGTGAGAACTGTCTCACTGCTCTGATACCATGAGAAGTCTCCTAGAACCTTCCTAACCACTTGCCGCGACACTAGGCGTCAGCGCCAGGTCAGCGTGTGACAACAGTCACAAGTTAGAGACAAAACTGCAAGGGTCTGGGTTGGGACACGAACAGAGTGTCAGGAAACTCAAACTGAATATAATTGCAGAGAGAGATGACAACTGACAAGCACACAGCATAAATACCTGCCGCGGCACACGGCGGGTGACGCACGCGGCAGTGTCAGTTTGTCCTAAAACCGGCTCAAAACCACTGTTTTGGCCGCAACTCTGCGCACAGGCATCCAAACGCAACACCGTCTGAACCTAGAGATGCAGAATCTCGAACCAGATACTACGACTGGTCACACGCACAAGTCCGGCATCGATCGGTGGACGGACAATGCAAAACATGCAAATCGGGCTCGAGAGCCAGTCCAACGAGAAAACTCTAGCACCTACAGAAAAACTGCAGAGCACCCCAGCAAGCACCCGGGACGTCGTGGCAATCGTCTGGCAGCTGCTGGTGGCTGGATCCACCAACCGTCAGTGCTCCGGCGCCAGCCGGGCCCACATCAGGGATCTGTCATGTCGTAGCTCCTGGATAAGTCCCTGGACGATCCGGAGTCCTGTCGGGTCGTCACGATCTCCAATGCGGCCACCGCTCACCATCAGCTCCGGGTACACCCGTAGCTGCCACGGCTGTGGCTCGTGACGGGTGGAAGCCACACATACCAACAGGGATGTCCCTTCCGTCCTCTCATGCAAGTGGACAAGGACACGAAATATGTCATGAAGGACATCCTCGGCCATCGATGACGTGGCAAAACGACGTTATATCTTGTCAAGTGGCATGCCTACGACGCTGTGCATAACAGTTGGGAACCCTACGACAATCCTCGAAACGTCGATCACCTAACCGACGGCTATCGCCGTAATTGGGCCACATCGGTGCGCACGCGGGGACGTCGCGGCTAAAAGGGGGAGAAGTGTTACGTTTTAGACGTACACGAGTCCCTAATCTTTTCGAGTGGACATTTTTGTTATTACAAAAACAACCCACCGCGTGGCGAGATCCCGATTTTCACCATGACGGCCGAGGGCAATTCGGCCATTTGCCGTCGCCCTCCGGTGAACCTTCCCGAACTTTGTGACAACTTCAACCATTCTCGCAAATCCACGTCAGAAATGACACGGCCTTTCGACTTCTCGACGCACCGAGACGAACATGGATTTATAAAGATGCACCTTACATCTTCACCATCGATTCTCGAAGCCCCCTGATTTCCCGGCAGACCTTTTAAAATCCGACCATTCACGACGCGACTCTACACGCGTCGTGCGACAATTGACCCAACGACACGGACTATACCTCATTCGTAACTCGACACTGGTATATATATGTTCGATCATTTTGACACTTGTCATCGAAGTACACTTACCGCTAATTATAGATTGCTTAAGTGTCCCAAATCCTTAATCGCGTTCCGTCTCACAACTTCTACATATTCACCATCTTCGCTCCGTTTTGTTGGTGTGTGTGGCTTCCACCTGTCACGAGCGACGGCAAGGAGAGGAGCGCTACAGGAGAGCGCAACGACATGATCCCGGATGCGGACCCCGGAGACACCAACGCGTCGGCAGGTGGTGGACCACCCACTCGGAGCTGACTGACGACTGCCCCAGCATCGTGGATGCTGTCTCGGACCTCCTGCAGGTTTTCTGCAGTCTATCCTTGATGCGGACGCAGCTGGCACCGGAGCACCGACGAGTGGTGGCTCCATCCACCAGCAGCTACCAGAGAGCTGCCACGACGCCCTGGGTGCTTGCCGGGGTGCTTTGCGGTTTTTCTGCAGACGCTAGAGTTTTCTCGGTGGACTGGCTCTTGAGCCCGATTTGCATGTTTTGTATTTCCTGTCCACCGATCGGTGCCGGACTAGTGCGTGTGACCAGTCGTAGCGTCCGGCTTGAGATTCTGCATCTCTAGGTTCAGACGGCGTAGCGTTCTGATTTGTCTGCGCAGAGTTACGGCCAAAATAGTATTTTTGGGCCGGTTTTAGGACAGACCTTGCACTGTCGCGTGCGACACCTGTCGTGCGCCGCGGCAGGTATTTATGCTGTGGACTTGTCATTTGTTATCTCTCTCTGCAATTATATTCAGCTTTGAGTTTCCTGACACTCTGTTCGTGTCCCAACCCGGACCCTTGCAGTTTTGTTTTTAACTTGTGACTGTTGTCACACGCTGACCTGGCGCTGACGCCTAGTGTCGCGGCAAGTGGTTAGGAAGGTTCTAGGAAACTTCTCATGGTATCAGAGCAGTGAGACAGTTCTCACTGAGCTGCGCAGCAGAGACGCAGCAGAGCAGCAGCAGTGAGAGTCACCGCTGCAGCAGATCCATCGGGCCTGTCGAGACAGCCGATCGCCGTCGACGCAGCCTTCCCACCACGTGAGACCACAGCAGTGGCGCTGCCTTTGTGCAAGCAGCAGCAGCAGCAGCAGCAGCAGCAGCA
>SZWC01002282.1:183801-194353 GCA_023375785.1 Penium margaritaceum
CTCCCCCTCCCCCCTTCCAATCACAGGGCACGTCAGTAAATGATTTGTGGACGCACCCCATCCCTCTGTCGGTGCAGCAGTTGTTTTCGGCTAAGGCGCTGTCTACTCCCTCACCGACCTGTGCCTGCAGGGCTGGCAAGGGCCCACCGCGGCGGTGGCCGGCCGCATCTTCATCGTGGACTTTGGCGACAACCACCGCCTCAAGTACTGGGACGGACCCAACGACCGCTGGCAGGCCGCGGGGCGCCCCGGCGGGCCGGGGGTCCGCCTGCACCAGGCGCTGGGGCACAAGCCGTGGGCCGTGCAGCTGCTGCCGTTCCGCGACTGCCTGTGCCTGGTGCTGCCCACGCTGCGCCTGCTCACGGTCGCTCTCGAGCCGCTGCTCAGGGACCCTCCGGAGGACGCGCCCGTGCGCGTCATCCGTCCGCTGCCGCCGCCCCCGCGGGTGCCCGTGCAGCAGGGGGAGAAGCAGCAGCAGCAGCAGCAGCAGCAGCAGCATGAGAAGGAGCAGGGGGAGGCCAAGGGGCAGGGTGCAGTGCCAGGTGGATGGGATGTGGCAAGGGAACACGGCACGGAGACGATGGGGGGTGGAGGGGGTGAGAATGGTGGGGAGGCCTTGACCGGGGCTGCGGGCTCCAATGCTGATGCGAGGGGAGCGTCTAGAGGTGGGATAGGGGCGGCAGCAACAGCGACCAGCAACGCAGAGTCGGCCAATGACGTTGACCTGAGCATTCCTACGATTGCGGTGTTGGGGTCTGCGGTGCTTGTGCAATGATTGTTTGTGTCGGCAGCTGTAGTTCTTGAGAAGTAGATGACATGGAAGGATGCATCAGTATTAATAGTGGTGGACTTGGAGAATTGGGGTCGCCATGAGTCGTGCCTGTAAAAATTGCTTTTCAGGGTAAGGTATGAATCACTTGTCTGGCTGTTCAGGTTGCTGACTTAAGTGGCCATGAGCTCGACTTGTGAGGCAGCGGGAGCGACCTCTGCGCATGCTGGGAAAAATCAATGCTTTCAACGATGAAGGCATTGACAAGAAGACCTCACGAGTGATTTCAGAGGCTACATGGGGTTGGGGGGGATTGCTTGCGTGGTGGAGTAACGTTGCCAGCTGGCTCCAAGGCTTTTGCGTTGGTTTGGATCAGATTGTATCCAAATCCAAATCCAATCGTACTCGATCTGAATCGTTACTGATCCGTAACCGTTCTAATCTGATCATTGTGGCGGAATAATCTGTCACCACACCGAATCAGGGGTTCGGCCCATATATTAGATCAGATTTGAGTCAGATGCTTTGGACAAGTTCTTATTCAGTTCGAACTTTATCAATTCTTAGACAATTATGCGCTTTTCCAATGTTCCAACCAATGTTGATTGACGAAATGTTGAACTAGCACAGTTGAAGGCAAAAGTGGAAAAGTATGAAGACCAAGTGTGGTGGACGTGCGGGTACTTGGGACAACGGCAAAATCCCAGCGGGGCATTTGAACCGAGGGCATTTGACCCAATTTATGACTACGGTCTAAACTCCGTACCCTACTGCCTGATGATTTCGACCATTTAGCAGTTGCTAATTTCGTAATCTCTGATTTCGGCGTCGGGTTTATATCCTTGGTGTTTCTTTAAATTCGTCGAAAATGCTGTGGTGCATCTTTAAATTCGGCGACAGGTCCGTGTCAATTTCTTTATTCGGCGACCTCGGAATGCCGTTGGACGGATGGCCGCCGTCGTCACTTTCGCGCGCGTCGTGTTTCGTCAACGCCAACGCGGTAAAATGTATTTCGCTGCAACGGCCAATCACGCCACAGACGTTGGCACGTAGGGATAAGGGCGCGGAAGGTCGCCTGAAGAGTGCGCACGTCGCATCATGCAGGCTACTCGTCAAGGTCCTGCAGCTCGAACGCCACCACCACGCCGTCCAGTGGGGAGGCCCCGCAAGCCTGTCACGCTCACGTTTGACAACACCGAGGAACCACGCATGCCAGTGCATGATCATTCCACAAACGCTGACCGCAGGGACAGTGTCGCTACTCCAACGCCCCTATCCCTCCCGTCGACCATTCCACTCGTGTGGTGCCAGGTGACGTCCACCGGTGGTTCTCAGTCCACACCTCGGTGCAGCTGATGCCAGCATCGGGGCACACGTACGCTCCCCGTGGAAGCGACGATGTCGGCATCCTTGGTCTCGAGGATAAACGCTGCATCACGGCGGTCGTGACCAACGCCATGACCGGTGACCTGCTCCCCATGCAACTCATTTTCGGGGGCAAAACCGCGAGATGCCTGCCGGTGGGTGAAAACGCCACCAGACTGTTGGTTTTTTGCCCTCATTGTGCTCTGTTGTGTCCTCCCGGCTTGTGTACATCGGCGTGCAGATGACTGACGGCGAGACTCGATGCCGATGGAGTGTCGTCCGGTGGAGCCGACGCACGCTGAGGTCGTCTCGCAGTTCGCTGGAGCCTCCTCTCTCCGGCGACGTGTTAAGCTCCATCGGCAGGCCTCCTCGGCGGTCGCTCTGCCGGCAGTCACTGCCACCGCAGTCGCTGTCTGCATGCGTCCATCGCGTACTGTCGTGCCTGCGTCGTCATGCACTGCCTAGGGTCCCAGTTGCATGTTGCATGGCCCTGTTTGGCAACATAAACCATCGTGGGCACTGCCTGGGTTCAGGCTGCCATAACTCCTCGCTACTATTTTTCTAGCAGATTCTGACCGCACGGCTACGTTCACAACGTCGGCATTATGGTATGGTCCAGTTTTCAGGCAAAACGGACGACGCCCGGGTTTTGGGCTGTCGGCTGTCTGGCAGGCCTCACCGAGAAAACCTGCCAGCCTGAACTGAGCTATTCTCTGATTGGCTGATGAACTGAGTAACAAGCTCTACAGAGCTGGGCTAGAACTTGGAGGGGTCCCCCATTGCTGTTTATTCTTCATTCCTAATCAGTCATTATCAGTTTTCATCTGCTTTCTGGCGCTAACTCTGGCGCACGCGTTTCTGAGTAACAAAACCCAGAGCTTCCAGACTTAGACTCTAGAGCAGCAGACTGAGGGGGCAGCTGACTTAAGCAACGAGCGTGGAAGCCCGCACGCTGCATCAACAACGCTGCTGCCCCAACATGCTGCATAGTTTCCATTTTGGTATCAGAGCCAGAGCGTAGCAGCAGTAGCAGAAGACCGGCGAATAGGTGCCAGACAACGCCGGCGGACCCCCATACGCGCCAGTGCAGGGGAAATGCTGCCGAAATTTTTTCGGCAGCACTGACCCCCACGCGTGACGCGAGGAGGTGAGCGGTAGGCGGCGTCTGACGTCTGTGGGCGACGACGCACGCGGCAACGTCACCCAGGTGCAGTGACTGGCACCACCAGCAGCAGCAGGCAGAAGCAGCAGCTCGCAGCAGCCCGCAGCAGCAGCAGCTCGCAGCAGCAGCAGCAGTAGCCCGCAGCAGCAGTAGCTCCCAACAGCAGCAGCAGCAGCGTGCAGTAGCAGCAGCAGCGTGCAGCAGCAGCAGCAGCCCGCAGCAGCAGCTGGCTGCAGCAGCCCGCAGCAGTAGCAGGCAGCAGCCGCAGCACGCAGCAGCTGCAGCAGCGTGCAGCAGCAGCAGCGGGCTGCAGCAGCTGCTCCAGCGAGCTGCAGCAGCTGCCAGCAACAGCAGTAGCAGGAGCAGCGAGCAGCAGCCGCCAGCCGCGGCTGCTTCTGCCCGCTGCTCGCAGCGAGCGAGCAGCGAGCAGCAGCCCGCTGCTGCCAGCGAGCAGCAGCCCGCTGCTGCCAGCGAGCAGCAGCTCGCTGCTGCTGGGCGAGCAGCAGCCCGCTGCTCGCAGTAGACAGCGGGCTGCTGCCCGCTGTGACAAGGGAAAAAACAAAAAAAAGAGACAAAAAAAATTCCCCCACCCCCGCAGCTCGCTTTAGCAGCCTGCAGCTGCAGCGAGCAGCTGCTGCAGCACGCAGTAGCTGCAGCAGCACTCAGCTGCAGCAACGAGCTGTAGCAGCTCGCTGCTACAGCAGCAGCAGCCACAGCAACTGCTACAACTCGCAACACGAGCAGCAGCAACTGCAGCACCCGCAGCAGCAGCAGCAGCAGCAAACAGCTACAGCAGCAGCAGCAGCAGCTGCTGCACTAGCAGCAGCAACAGCAGCAGCAGCAGCTGCTGCTGCAGCAGCATCAGCACCAACAGCAGCAGCGGCGGCCCCAACATTCGCCGCTGCTTACGTCAGGACCCCTCTGCTGACGTCACTGCTGACGTCACTGCTGACATCATCAACAAAAAAAAGGGAGGGTGAAAGAGGAAAGGGGGAAGGCCAGAGGAGTGGGTAGACTTCTCACTCCCCCAACCTCCTGCTTAAGCAGCAACACAAAGACAACAACACAAAAAAAAACACAGACACTAAGGCATGGCTGATACTCCCGGCGAGGGGGGGTCCTCCTCTGATGGGGGGACCCCTACCCCTCCTTTCTTGCAGCGATTGCTACAGCAGCAGCAGCAGCAGCACCCGCCGCCGCTGCAGCAGCAACAGCCGCCGCCGCCGCAGGACCAGCAGCTGCCGCCGCCGCCGCAGCAGGACCAACCGCCGCCGCCACGGCAACAGCAACTGCCGCCGCCGCACCAGCAGCAGCAACCGCCGCCATTGTAGCAGTAGCAGCCACCGCCTCTACAGCAGCAGCCGCCGCCGCTGCAGCAGTAGCCACCGCCCATACTGCAGTAGCCACCGCCGCTGCAGCAGCAGCAGCCGCCGCCTCTATAGCAGCAGCCACCACCGCCGCTGCAGCAGCAGCCGCCGCCCATACAGCAGAGCCACCGCCGCTGTAGCAGCAGCAGCCGCCGCCTCTACAGCAGCAGCCGCCACCGCTGCAGCAGCAGCAGCCGCCGCCCATACTGCAGCAGCCACCGCCTCTGCAGCAGCAGCAGCCCACTGGTAACGTTGGCGGCACCCCTGACCCACTTGCTGCTCTTCAGCAACAACTCGCCGCCTTGACACAGCAGCTTGCGGCGCTATAGCTAGTCGCCTCCCAAACCGCAACCAGCGCGCTGCCGTCGTTCATCCCTCCAGGGCACGCTAGCCCCGCGGTGTCCGCCGCCACATACTACGTAGCACAACAGCAGACTCGGCGCCAACGGCAGACAGTGACCTCCGTCCTTGGTCCCACTCTGGGTGCCGGCCGTAGGCAGAAGGACTTGGAGACGCCGCCACCGCCGCTTCAGGCCGGCGAGCAGTTCCGAAGCTGGGAGCTCAGCTTCCGGATCTGGGCACAGGGTGAGGGTCTGTGGGCCTACTACACCCTCCCTTACGACTCCACCCAGGCCGACCAGCTATATGACGCTGGTCGCGCCGTCCGCGGCCTTGTACCAGTCGCCCCTCCAGCTTCCCGCCTTGCCCTGGAGCCCTTCCTCGGCGACTTCACCGCCGGCGCCATCCCAGACCCGACAGCCGGCTGGCACGTCCTCACCAGACCCCATCACCTGTCCAGCGACGCTGAGATCAGCCGTCTGCTCCGGGAGTTCAACTCCCTCCACATGGGGGAGGCCGAGACGGTCACTGCCTACTGGCAGCGAGCGGAGGACATCCTCCGTCGACTCGGCAAGTCGGCTCCACCCCCTCTGTCCGCGCTCCTCACCATCAAGCGCGGCGCCACCAGCGCATACGCTGACGTCTTCGTCCACTATCCTCAGGACGTCCTCACCACCATGGAGGCCCAGGGCACTCTCATGCCCTGGGCATACGAGCTCTTCCTCCGCATTGAGGAAGCTCGCCAGGAGTCCCAACTCCATCACGCAGAGGCCCTTGCATCCCCTGCCGTCGCCACCCCTGCCGTTGCCTCCGTGGCCGTTGCCTCCCCCGTCGCATCTACCTCATCGCCCTCAGGGAAGAAGAAGAAAAGCCGGAACAAGAAGGGCAAGGGTCCATCGCAACAGCAGCAGCAGCAGTCATCGACCGGTCCCAGCGGTAGTGGCTCGGTCTGCCACAACTGTGGCCAGCCTGGGCACGGGTGGTACACGTACCCTCTACCGACGGACGAGGCCCGCGTCATCGCCACCATGCGACGCCAGCGGGAGCGCCGCCTCGCCTCTGCCGCCGTCGCTGCTGCTGGTCCTACCACTCCGACCTCGTCCAGCACCGCTCCCACTCCGACAACTCCGCCTGTCCTGCAGCCACTGGCGCCGCAGCAGTACTACCCTCAGCCGTCTGCACCTCCGCTTCCTTTGTCGGTTCAGTCACCCTACTACCCGGGCTCCGGCGCCGTCGCTCCGCATTCTGTCTACACTCCTGGGCCGTCATCCCAAGAGCGTCAGCTGGAGCAGTTCATCGCGCTCCAGCTTGGCCTCCCTCGCCCTCCTCCCAAGGGAAGTGCGAGTTACGTCACCTCCTGCCCTCCAGCCCATCCCTGCATGACTGAGACTGAGCTGCGGTCGTGTCCAGTTTCCTCGTCTGTCTCGTCGTCTCCCGTGATCTCATCCACCCCTCCTTGACGACATTGCATGGCTTGACGACTGGCAGTCTCGTTTCGCGCCTCCGTCCACCGTGTCCGCGTCCCTCGCGTGTTGCCATGTGACCGTGACTGATCTGGCAACCCCTGTCCAGGACCCTGCTGAGACCTGGATCATCGACTCCGGGGCCATGACGGCCTCTCGCGAGGCCTTCAGTATGCTCGGTCCCATCGGTGATGTCCCCGGTGTTCGGACGGGCTCCGGACAGGTGTTGCCGGTCCGTGGAGTAGGCGTTGTTCGTTTTCGTGGTCCGGCCGGTGACGTCTTTTTGACCGATGTTCTCTTCGTCCCTGGTCTCGAGCTCAGCCTCCTGTCCGTGACTGCCCTTGACCGCATGAGCATGGACGTTGTGCACTCACGTGGTGTCGGCACTGTGTCGTTGCGTCCGTCGGGTCTTGTCATAATGCACGCCACCGCCTGTGGCAACTTGTGGCACGTTCCCCGCCTCGCTTCTTCCCCTCCCGTCTCCTCCCCGTCGGCTGCGACCGGTCAAGTGTTCGTCACCAGCACGCTTTCTCCTCAGCACACCCACCTCTTGCACCGCCGCCTTTGCCACGTCCACTCTGCCGCAGTAGAGAGCATGCTCCGCACCCAGCCGGCCAAGGGCCTTGATCCGGAGACCTTCCCTCTCCCATGCCCCACTGAGTGCATTGAGTGCGCTCAGGGAAAGATGCACCGGTCCACGTACCCCCTCTCTTCCTCACGGGCGTCCGCCCCCCTTGACCTTGTCTACTCGGACGTCATGGGCCCTCTCCCCACCGAGTCCGTCGGTGAGCATGGCCGCTATGTCCTCACTCTGACGGACGACTACTCTCGCTACCGTTGGGTCTTCTGCCTTCGGCAGAAGAGCGACGTCGCCCGAACCATTCAGGACTGGCTTGTCCTTGCGGAGCGCGAGTGTGGCTGCCCCCTACGTCGCTTTCGCTCCGATCGCGGTGGCGAGTACCTGGGTGAGGCCACGACCTTTCTCGCCTCTCGCGGTATCCGCCATGAGACGTCTGCGTCCTACACACCCGCCCAGAACGGCGTCTCCGAGCGGTGGAACCGCACCATGGCCGACGCCGTCCGCACCATGCGGGTCGAGTCCGGTCTCTCCGATGGCTTCTACTTTGAGGCCATGGCCTACATGACCTGGGTCTGGAACAGGGTTCCCCACGGTCCCCTTCCCCGCCAGTCCACGCCCTATCAGCGCTGGTGCGGTCGGCGCGCTGACCTCCGCCCGGCTCGCGTCTGGGGCTGCGTAGCCGTTGTGTGGCTGCCCGCTCCACAGCAGGGTGGCAAGCTTGCCCCCCGCGGATGCCCCTGCACCTTTCTCGGTGTGTCTCGTCAGTCCAAGGCCTGGCGCTTCTGGGACCCATCCCGACACTGCATCGTCGAGTCCCGCGATGCCCTCTTTTTCGAGGACCTGTTTCCCCGCGACCTCATCCGCTCCGGCTTGTTCGTGTCCCTCCCGTTGCGTGGAGGAGTGGTGAGTCCATCCTCCGTCCTGTCGCTTCTGGGTGACACATCACTCCGTCCCTCTGAGCCGGTAGCCCCGGTCGCTGCCGCTGGCCCCTTCGAGCTAGCTGACCCAGTCGCGTCTACTGGCCCCCTTGGGCCGGCAGCCCCAGTCGCGTCCGCCGGCTCCTCCGGGCCGGCAACACCAGTCGCGTCTACTGGCCCTTCCGGGCCGGCAGCCCCAGTCGCGTCCATCGGCTCCTCTAGGCCGGCAACCCCAGTCGCGTCTACTGGCCCCTCCGGGCCGGCAGCCCCAGTCACGTCCGCCGGCTCCTCCGGGCCGGCAACCCAAGTCGCATCTGCTGGCCACTCCGGGCCGGCAGCCCCAGTCGCGTCCGCTGGCCCATCCGGGCCGGCAGCCCCAGTCACGTCCGCTGGTCCCTCCGGGCCGGCAGCCCCAGTCGCGTCTGCTGGTCCCTCCGGGCCGGTAGCCCCAGTCGCTTCCGATGGCCCCCCTGCACGAACGTCTCCAGTCGCGTCCGCTGGCCCCTCCGGGCCAGCAGCCCCAGACGCGTCCACTCGCCCCTCTGGGCCGGCAGCCCCAGCTGCGTCCGCTAGCCACTCTGGCCCAGCAGTGCCTGTTGCGTCTACTGGCTCCTCCGGACCAGTAGCACCGTCCGCCTCCGTCGGCCCGTCGGACTCAGCACCATCTTCTGCCCAACTGCGTTACACACGTGGCCCAAGCGGCAGCCTCCGACCTCGGCCAACAGTGAGCGCGCAGACTGTCGCTCCCCTTTCCGTGGCGCCTCGACCCCCTGTGGCTCAACGTGTCTCCTCCACTCCCACGGTCGTGAGAGGGGACCCTGGCACAAAGGCTCTCGGCCTGACCACTTCTGCCATTGTCGCAGACCTTCACCCGGGCTCTGCATTGGGGTACACCATGCTTCATCACGAGCATCGACATGCTGTTGTGGCCGCACTCGCACGCATCCCACCTGGGACTCGTGATGCACATGCCCTCTCAGTCCGGTCCACAGCGCGCCCAGAGGACCCTTCCACCCTGCGCGAGGCTTGAGCCTCCCATGAGGTCGCACATTGGGATGCTGCCTGTGCCGAGGAGCTCGCCGCTATCCGACAGCACCACATGTATGACCTCGTCGACCTCCCTCCAGGTCGGAAGGCTATCGGTGCCAAGTGGGTCTTTCGGCGTAAGTGGAAGCCTGATGGATCCTTGGACAAGTACAAGGCCCGTCTCACAGCAAAGGGGTTTGCTCAGGTCCCTGGGATCGACTACGACCAGATCTTCGCCCCAGTTGGCCGGTTCTCCACTAGCCGGGCATTGTTCAGCCTGGTTGCCCAGCACGGGTGGAAGCTGCATCAGATGGACGTGAGCAACGCATTCCTCCATGGCTCACTGGAGGGTGAGGAGCTCTACATGACGCAGCCCCCAGGCTTCGACGATGGCACTGGGAGAGTTTGGCGGCTGCGGAAGGCCCTCTATGGTCTGAAGCAGTCGCCTCGGTGCTGGAACCAGGAGATCAGCAGTACGCTTCTCNGTGGTTTCGTCGTCTGTTGTCCGAGTTGCGTCAGTCTGTCGCATCCATCACCTTGCATTGTGACAATGAGAGTGCCATGGCTATTGCAGACAATGACGGTGTGCATCACACTCGCACAAAGCACATCAATGTTGAGTATCACTATGTGCGTTCGTTGTTGCACGACAGCAGCATCAGCATCGTGTGGGTTGAGACAGCACGGCAGCTGGCTGACTTCCTCACCAAGGCACTGAAGCGGGACTCGTTTAAGAAGGCTGTGAGTTCAGTCGGTGTGCGTCTGTGACTTGCTTTCTTCCTCTCTACCTGCACTTCTGCATGTCCTGGGGGAGTTTGTGTGTTGACCGTGTCTCTGCCCGCCCATGTGCACTACGCCTGTGAGTCATGGGGGAGTGTTGGTTTTTTGCGCTCATTGTGCTCTGTTGTGTCCTCCCGGCTTGTGTACATCGGCATGCATATGACTGACGGCGAGACTCGATGCCGATGGAGTGTCGTCCGGTGGAGCCGTCGCACGCTGAGGTCGTCTCGCAGTTCGCTGGAGCCACCTCTCTCTGGTGACGTGTTCAGCTCCATCGGCAGGCCTCCTCGGCGGTCGCTCTGCCGGCAGTCACTGCCACCGCAGTCGCTGTCTGCATGCGTCCAGCGCGTACTGTCGTGCCTGCGTCGTCATGCACTGCCTAGGGTCCCAGTTGCATGTTGCATGGCCCTGTTTTGGCAGCATAAACCATCGTGGGCACTACCTGGGTTCAGGCTGCCATAACTCCTCGCTACTATTTTTCTAGCAGATTCTGACCGCACGACTGCGTTCGTAGCGTCGGTATTATGGTATGGTCCAATTTTCAGGCAAAACGGACGACGCCCGGGTTTTGGGCTGTCGGCTGTCTGGCAGGCCTCACCGAGAAAACCTGCCAGCCCGAACTGAGCTATTTTCTGATTGGCTGATGAACTGAGTAACAAGCTCTACAGAGCTGGGGGGGGGGGGCTAGAACTTGGAGGGGTCCCCCATTGCTGTTTATTCTTCATTCCTAATCAGTCATTATCAGTTTTCAGCTGCTTTCTGGTGCTAACTCTGTCGCGCGCGT
>SZWC01002283.1:11243-46338 GCA_023375785.1 Penium margaritaceum
AGGGACGGAAGTCAACGAAAGTCTCGCGTGGCATGGCGTAGAGAAGCCCTCGCATGGCCCGGGCTGCTATCAACACCTGTGCTGGATGTGTAGACTGGTATGGGCTGTGGTAGTAAGGCCACACTCCCTCAGAAGTGGCCCACACCTGAAACAGGATCTCCCAGCAGTCAAATCCATCCTCGCTGATGTACCGTGGAGGTGGTGCCTAAAAGTCCCTTGGCTGCCGCTCCGTGGGGAGAGCAGCCGCAGGCTGAGGAGGGCGAGAGACGGGAAAAACTCTTGGAAGGGGGTGATCACCGGGGAAGTCAGGTGATGGTTGTATCGGGGACACGGGTGGAGGTCGGATACCCATCTGCAGCTGACGAAGGCGCTCCTGTAGAAGATGAATCTCCCGCTCCTGGGAGTCATCCTCGAAGCCTGGCATGAATGGCTCGTCATCAAGGAGATCCGCAGGTGGTGGGGAGACCCCACCAGGAGGTGAAGCAGGCGGGGCACCTGTCACGGGCACCTGAGCCGAGTGCTGGGTGGAGGCCACAACGCCGGCAGCTCCCTCAGAAATCCGCGGAGAAGCCGTGGACTGAGCGCGCAGGAGCTCAGTTAGCGTGCGGATCGCATCAGTCTGCTCTCGCTACAGACGACGCATCTCCTCCTGCTGGCTGCGTAGGTCCTCAATGGCCTGCGAGCGAGGGCTCAATACCCCTGAAGAAGAGGAGGAGGGATCACCTGGTCCCTTGTCCTTGTCGTCGGGCGAATTCATGTCGTCGCTCACTATGGGACGACAGGTCAAGTTTGCCGGATTTAAAAACCGTCTGCGTTTCTCGGGGAGTTAAAATGCTGGCAACTTTTGACTTTTGGGTTGAAAATTTGGCTAAGTGTAATGCTGACGTCAGCAAGTGGTTGCTGACGTCAGCATGACCTGATGACGTCAGCAACCAACAATGATGACGTCAGCTCGTCCCCTCCCTTTTTTTCCTTTTTCTTTTCTTGTCACTTTCTGCCGCTGCTCGGTGGCGCGCTACAGCTCTACGGAAGCTGCGCAGCAGCTTCCGCCCAGCTGCTGCTGCAGCTGTGCTGTCAGCTGCAGCAGCAGCTGCGTAGCTGCGTGTGCAGCGGTGGCAGCAGCGGCTGCGCTGCTGCTGCTGCTGTTGCTGCGCGCGGCGGCTGCTGCTGCGCCCGGCGCTGCTGCGGCGTGCTGCAGCTGCTGTTGGCTGCCGCCGCCGCGCGCTGCTGCTGGCTGCCGCCGCCGCGCGCTGCTGCTGCTGCCACTGCTGCGCTGCTGCTGCTGCCGCGACTGCCGCTGCTGCTGCTGTGCCGCTGCCGCTGCTGCGCTGCTGCTGCCGACGCTGCTGCCACGCTGCTGTGGCGGCCGCTACTACTACGCTGCTGCCGCCGCCGCCTCTGCTGCTGCTGCTTTGCTGCTGCGGCTGTGGGAGGAGTGGCGGCTGCATGCACCGCAGCCGCCACACACCTCTACGTGGCGGTACGTGCCGCTGCTGCTGCCGCAGCAGTTGCGATCTCACGTGGTGGGTGGAGTACGCGGACGGCGACCGGCCGTCTCCAACAGGTCCCAGAAGGTCTGCTGCAGCGGTGACTCTCACTACTGCTGCTCTGCTGCGTCTCTGTTGCGCAGCTCAGTGAGAACTATCTCACTGCTCTGATACCATGAGAAAGTGCGTAGAAGCTTCCTAGCAACACGGCCGCTGACCTGGAGTCAGTGCCTGGTCAGTCGGTGACGACAGTCACAGGTCGTACACACAACGGCAAGGGTTTGGCTAGGAGACACAAGTCAAAGTGTCAGAATGCTTCAATATAGCATATGCAGAGAGAGATGACAGCTGACAGGTCCAGGGCATAAATACCTGCCGCGGCGCACGGCGGGTGTCGCACGCGGCAGTCCAAGAGCTGTCCTAAAACCGGCCCAAAAGCACTGTTTTGGCCGTAGCTCTGCGCACACATGTAAGAATCCTACGCCGTCTGAACCTAGACGTGTAGAATCAAAAGATGGACGCAGCGACTGGTCACATGCATGCATCCATCGTCTGACAGCGAGTATACAATGCAAAAACATGTAAATGGGCCTCATGCCCAGTCCGCCGAAAGGCGCCTGCAAGACGTAGAAGACACAGCAAGGAGTCCCGGTGACATCTGGGGCTCTGGAACAGTGGTCGGTCAACTCCAGACGGGTAGTCCGCCGCCTGTCGTTGCGCCGGTGTCACCAGGGCCGCCTGCCTCAGGGATCTGCACGAGTATGGACACGGCCGAGTGGTCACAGTAAACTGTACAGGAACGGCACAAAGCACAACATGCCTATCCCTAGTTTGAAACTGTGCTAGAGCGCAGGTTGGGGCAGTAGCATTGTTGATGTAGCGTGTAGGCTTCCACGCTCGTTCCTTCGTCTACTGCCCCCTCAGTCTGTCGTTCTAGAGTCTTAAGTATGACTGCTGTGGGTTTGTTATTCAGAAATGCGCGCGCCAGTGTCAGCACCAGAAAGCAACTGAAAAGTGGAAGTGACTTATTAGCAATGAAGAATGAGCAGCAATGGGAGACCCCTCAACGTTCTAAATCCCCCCCCCCCAGCTCTGTAGAGCTTGTTACTCAGCTAACCAACCAATCAGAAAACGGATTAATTCCCTTATACCCACCTTCTGAGCGTCAAAATTGTTGAATACCCACTTTGTGCACAAAATGACCACAATACCCGCTGTTTTTAACTGGTGACCGCATTGTCTACAAAACGCAAATAGCGAGTAACCGTGACCGAAGTACCCACTTCTGAAAAATCATGACTACAATACCGGTATTATATGCATGTTTGAGGAGCGGTGGGTAGTATAGAAATAACATTCTAGGATTCTACAGATTCATCACGAATTTTGTTTTCTTACAGTTTACATGGGTTGCAACGACGAATAAAACAGAACAAATGTAAGGACGGAGTTGTTATATGCCCATGGTCTTCATCGATGTATCAGTGGTGTCCATAGTCGAAACCGAGAAGCATGCAGTGCCCAAAGTCGAAAGCGAGAAGCATGCGGTGCCCGTAGTCGGAAAACAAATAACATCGGTGCCCATGATTTTCGTCGCACGAGCGAAAACGGGCACGGTTGTTATGTATTTCATGCATGTATCACATTTGACATTTTTTTTGACTTCGAGCTTTGCCGGTCGTCGCGAGCTTGCAGGAGGAGTTTCGCGGCGAATCCTCCGTGCGAGCTCGCGATGACCCTGCCCAACCCCCTGAACCTACGACAAACGAGGGGGTTTGTCGTAGGTTTGGGGGGGGGGGGGTTGTAGGATGCGGCGCACGATGGGCATCGCGGGGCCCGGCAGATGCCCGAGCAAGAAGAAAAATGATATCCAAACCCTCGAGTGTAACTTGGGGGTTTGTCCATTTTGGGGGGGAGGGGGTGACATGTGGCACACGTGTGATAACAGAAAGGGAATCTGCCGGGCCCCGCGATGCCCGGGCAAGTAAAAAAAAAAAACTCCAACCCCCCATGTAAACTAGGGGGTTTGTGGTAGTTTTAGTGGGGTTTGCGAGATGCGGCGCACGTGTGATAAACGAAAGGGAATATGCCGGGCCCCGCTACCGTAGAGCCCGGCAGATGCCCGGGCAAGTAAAAAATGAAACCCTAACCCCCCAGTGTAATTAGAGGGTTTGTCGGTTATTGGTGTGGTTTTGCGAGATGCAGCGCACCCTGTCGCGAGTTTTGGAGTTCGCACTTACGATTTCCAAAACTCGCGGCAGGGTGACGTCTGACATCGGCGATGCCACTGTCCGCGTTGCCCACTTCGCCCTTGAAGTCGGCGAAGTTCAACTTCGAGAGCATGGGTACAATTGTCTTTTCCTTTTCCTTTTTCGCTCGCATGACGAAAAACATGGGTACCGTTGTCTTGTCGTTTTCGACTATGGGCACCGCATGCTTGTCGGTTTCGACTCTGGACACCGCGTGCGGATCGAAATCGACTATGGACACCGCAGATCTATCGAACGAAACCATGGGCAGCGAATTATTTTGGTCCCAAGTGTAATGTTTCCATTTCTTCCCCAAAACATTGAACAAAATGGTCGCCTTTCGCAGCCAGCTTTGGCTGGGGTCCTTATTTCGAAGTTTCTGTCCAATGTCATCTCCACAACTTGGTTATTTTGCGTCGTTCAGCTCGTTCTTGCATTCAGCGGATGGGGTTCACCTGCCGACATGGGCAGCCGTGCTTGAGTATGGTCGAGTGGTGGTCCACTCACTTCTTTGCACACTAAGCGAAAAAAAAAAAAAAAACTGCACGTTGCACGGGGCATTGCACGCCGGAACGACTTAAGCGAGGCCAACGACATCGGCCCTTTTCTTCAAGTGTCGACTGCTAGCGTACAGAAAGGTACAATTTATAACGTTGTAGCGACTTTGCTCAAAAGATACGATTCTTTGCTAATACTCGAGACATTCCTATCCGACGGCAGTTCGTCAACCTTAACATACGTTCATTAATCACAAAAAATATCGTACATACTAGAATATAGTAGTTCTGCGTAGAACTGATCAAAACATGACTCATACATAAGTATTGCAGATATAAATGACACAAATGTCTACCTCTTTGTAAACTTGCTTCGTCATGGTTCGTAGGATTGTAACATCTAACAGCTCAAGGGTTTTTTTTGACTGTTCGGTCGACTTAACTGGCTCGGTTTTGCTTAAGATGATTGACCTCTTTTGAAAAAAATATACTCGGACAACCTCGTTGATCTTGCTTCCATTCTTCCGGCGTGCAATGCATAGTGCAATGGACGTTCATGGATTGGAGGCTTATTTTGCTTGCAGGTTCCTGTCTCTCGCACTTCCGAAGCAAGCCTTTTCCTTTGTTCCTTGTCTAGTACCGCACGAGATATGGAACAAAAGAAGCTAGGGCGACGAGCTCGCATTCATCTTTATGTCTCGAGAGCTCTACATCATTCGGAGAAAAAATTCCAATATCTCCATCGGGGGATGTGACAAATCCCAACCGTTCGATGTATAATGGCAAATAAAGATCGTGTTATCAATGTTTTTCTCACATAGAATAGTCTCCCAATAATGACGACTATCATGCGCTAATCAATTGTCCTCGAACAGCCGATGCTGGTTTTTATGGGCATGTTGGAAGTAAAGGAAGGAACATCAGTACTTTTTAAACATTAGGAATAGGTCCTCAAAATGCAATGTCACTCGTGACAGGGATGATGTGGGCTCCGTTCTGCAGGATTCCTGATGTTTAGGAGCTCGAGCCTTGGACATCCGCTCGTCACGTTTAGTGACGAGCGGATGTCCAAAGTGGGGATTGGAATCAGCCCGTAAGAAGTGGGTAAAGTGTGCTGCCTTTTTAAACTTTGGACATTGTGCGCACCAGTTAAAAGTGTGGGGAAAACGGAAGGGACCTGCCAAAAAGTGGGCATACCAGTCATCTTCTCCCACGACTGGACAATACGTAAATGAAATTCTCAACTGTGGGTAACCTGCGCAAAACGTTTTCAAATGGTGGGTAAAAAGGAATCCCCCCCATCAGAAAATAGACATTTTTTCTGGCAAGCAGGGTTCTCTCGGTGAGCCCTACCAGATGGCCGACGGGCCAAAACCCGGGCGTCGTCCGTTTTGCCTGAAGACTGGACCATACCATAATACCGTTGCTGCAAACGCAAGTATGGTCAGAAACAACTAGAAAAATAGCAGCAAGGAGTTATGGATGCCCAAACCCAGGCAGTGCCTACAATAGTCCATGGTGCAAACAATGCCACGCTAACATGAGACTTGGACCCTAAGAAGAGCATGACGATGTAGACACAATGATACAGTTAGATCCAGCAGTGGGCGCAGCTTGAAATACTAGGCAGCAGGTTGGGGCAGAAGCGTTGTTGATGCAGCATGCGGGCTTCCACGCTCGTTGCTTAGTCTGCTGCCCCCTCCGTCTGCTACTATGGAGTGAAAGTCTGGGTGTTGTGGGTTTGTTACTCAGAAACGCGCGCGCCAGTGTTAGCGCCAGAAAGCAACTGAAAACTGGATGTGACTGATTAGGAGTAAAAGAATGAGACACAATGGGAGACCCCTCTAAGAACTAGCCTCCCCTCGCTCTGTAGCTCTTGTTACTCAGTTCACCAACCAATCAGAAAGCAACTCTCCTTTTCTGGCAGAAAGGTTTTCTTGGTGAGCCCTGCCAAACGGCCGATGACCCAAACCCGGACATCGTTCGTTTTGCCTGATAATTGGATCATACCATAATACACACGCTACGAACACAGCTGCGTGGTCAGAATCAGCTAGAACAACAGCAGTGAAGAGTTATGGCTGCCTAAACCCAAACAGCGTCTACGCTAACCCCTAGTAGCAACAGTGCAAGAAAATAATGAAACTTGGACCCAGGCATGACATGGAACGCAATAGTGTAGTCAAACACGACGCTAGATGCGTGCACGTAGCACATGCACCGACAGTTCCTGCCGACGGCATGACCGCCAAGGAAATCTGCCGATGGAGCTGAGCACAAAGGAGGGAGGAGGCTCCAGCGAACTACGTGTAGGCCTCGGCGTGCGTCGGCTCCACTGGATGACACTCCATCAACGTCGCGTCTCACGGTCAGTCATCTGCACGCCGATGTACACAAGCCGGGAGGACACAACGGAGTACAAGTGAGAGATGTAAGATAAAAACCAACAATCCCCCATGACTCACAGGCGTAGTGCACATGGACGGGCAGAGAGCACATAGACCAAGAGGACACTGAGAGAGAGAACCTCACGGACGCACACCAACTGCACTCACAACCTTCTTGAACGAGTTACGCTTCAGTGCCTTGGTCAAGAAATCAGCCAACTGCCGTGTTGTCTCAACCCGCACAATGCTGATGCTGTCGTCATGCAACAAAGAACGCACGTAGTGATACTCGACATTGATGTGCTTTGTGCGAGTGTGGTGCACACTGTCATTGTCTGCAATGGTCATAGCACTCTCATTGTCACAGTGCAACGTGATGGACGAGACTGACTGATGCAACTCGGACAACAGGCGGCGCAACCACACGCTCTCACACGCACCAGAATCAAGGGCCACATAATCAGCCTTAGCAGTGCTACGCGCAATGCAGCCTTGTTTGCCGCCGCGCTAGGATATAGCCGTTCTACCAACAAGGAATATCCAGCCAGTACGACTCTTACCGTCGGGACTGCCGACCCAGTCATTGTTGGTGTATCCCGTCGCCATAACGGACGGCTGTCGATGGTACATGGGGCCTCGCCGTGGGGTAGACACAACGTAGTGCAACACTCAGATCACGAACTCAATGTGGAGGTGACGCGGCCCCTGAGAGCGGTGTGCGAGGAGGTTGATGGCAAGCACAATGTCTAGTCACGTCGCCAAAGCCAGGAGCATTAGTGACCCGATGACGCACAAATACGTGGTTATGTCTAGTGGCTCCCCCACCACGGCTGGATCAGAACTCTTGAGCATCGCCTGACCATCGGGCGACATGGGTGAGGATGCTCTCGACATGAGGGGCAGGTCCTCAGCGAAGCGCCCAGACAGGGTCTGGACGTAGGCGGCCTGATGGACATGCATGATGCCCACGGAGCGATCACGCTCAAGCTCCATGCCCAGAAAGACTCGTGCTGGCCCGAGGTCCTTCATTTGGTAGGCGGCGTGCAACAGGTCCTTGACCCATTGGATGGCAGCTGTATCCAATGAGGATGAGCAGGTTGTCGACATGGACCAGGACAGTGACGAGAGTCTGACCTTACGGACTGATGAATAGCGCGGGGTTGGCAGAGCTGCGAAGGAGGCCGTCGCTAAGAAGCGTACGACTGATCTCCTGGTTCTAGTAGCGCGGTGACTACTTCAAGCCATACATGGCCTACCGTAGCTTCCAGACCTTGCCAGAGTCGTCGTCAAAGCCTGGAGGCTGCACCACGTAGAGCTCCTCGCCCTCTAGTGAGCTATGGAGGAAGGCATTGCTCATATCCATTTGATGTAGTTCCCACCTGTGCTGGGCAACCAGGTTAAACAACGCCCGGCTGGTGGAGAACCGACCAACCGGGGCAAAGATCTAGTCATAGTCGATCCCGGGGACCTGAGGAAACCCATTTGCTGTGAGACAGGCCTTGTACTTGTCCAGGGACCTGTCGAGCTTCCACTTTTGCTGGAGAACCCACTCGATGCCGATGGCCTTACGGCCCGGGGGAGGTCGATGAGCTCATAGACGTGATGTTGGCAAATGGCGGCAAGCTCGTCAGCGCATGCAGCCTCCTAGTGAGCGGCCTCAGGAGACGCTCGAGGCTCACATAGGGTGGCTGGGTCATGTGGTCGCTCCATGGGATGGACAGTGGGGGCGTGCGCGTCCCATACCCCTGGTGGCATCCGTGTGAGTGTGGCCGCAATGGCATACCGGTGCTCCTGATGGAGCAAGGCATAGCCCAGAGCTCACCCTGGATGTAGATCGGCAATGACTGACAGTGTGGCCAAGTCCAGTGCCTTGGTGCCAGGGTCCCCACTCACGACCGTGGGATTAGATCTGACATGAGGTGAGGAGCCTCGTGGGATGACAAGGGGTCATGGAGTGAGTGGACGTGAGGAGGGGGCCTAAGTGATCATTGTCGGCTTGGGTCTGAGGCTCCCGCCCGGACCACGTGTGTAGCGCGCCGATACGGACGGGACAGCCAACCCTGAGGGGCTAGCAGACACGGACGGGGCGGCCGGCCCTGAGGGGCTGTCGGACGCGGACGGGGCGGCCGACCCTGAGGGGCTGTCGGACGCGGACGGAACAGCCGGCCGTGAGGGGCTGTCGGACACAGATGGGGTAACCGGCCTTGAGGGGCTGTCAAACGCAGATGGGGCAATTGGCCTTGAGGGGCTGGCAGACACGGACGGAATAGCCGGCCCCGAGGGGCTGGCGGGCATGGATGAGGCAGTCGGTCCTGAGGGGCTGGCAGACACAGATGGGAAAGCCGGCCCTGTTGAGCTGGCGGACACGGACGGGCCAGCCTATCCTGAGAGGCTAACGGATACGGACAAGGCAGAAGGCCCTAAGGTGCTGGCGGACACAGACGAGACAGCCGGCTCCGAGGGGCTAGCGGACACGGACGGGTAGCCGGCTCTAAGGGGCTGTCGGACACGGATGGGGTAGCCGCCAAAGACAAACCCTCGGGCGCAGACGATGGAAAGCCAGGACGCGGCTGGAAAGAGGACGGACCCACCACTCCCCCACGCGTTGGGAGAAACATCGACGTGCCGAAGCAAATGAGGTCATGGGGCATTAAGTCCTCAAAGAAGAGGGAGTCGCGGGACTCGACGATGCAGTGCCGGGTGGGATCCCAGAAGCGCCATGCCTTTGATTGACGCGAGACGCCAAGGAAGGTGCATGGTCGACCGCGAGGCTTGAGTTTGCCACCCTGGTGCGGGGAAGGCAACCACACAATGGCTATGCATTCCCAGACACGGGCCGGACGCAGGTCAGCGCGTTCTCCACACCAGTGCTGGTATGGTGTGGACTGACGAGGAATGGGTCCATGGGGAATCTGGTTCAAGACCCACGTCATGTGGGTCATGGCCTCAAAGTATAAGCTTTCAGAGATGTCGGATTCAACCCGCATGGTGCGGGCTGCCTCAGCCATGGTGCGGTTCCATCGCTGAGAGACGCTACTTTGGGCTGGAGTGTAAGGTGCGGACATCTCATGATGGACACCATGGGAGGCGAGGAAGAGTGTGGTCTCCCCCAAAAACTCACCCCCACGATCAAAACGGAAGTGGCAGAGAGGGTGACCGCACTCGTGTTTAGCACATACAAGCCAATCCCGAATGCTGGGAGCGACGTCGCTCTTCTGACAAAGGTAGAAGACCCAACGATAAAGAGAATAGTCATTCGTAAGGGTCAGGACGTAACGACCGTGCTCGCCGACTGACTCTGTTGGGAGGGGACCCCTGACATCAGAGTGAGCCAGGTCGAGTGGGACGGATGCTCAAGAAGCAGAGAGGGTGTAGGTGGAATGGTGCATCTTGCCTTGAGCGTAATCAATGCACTCGGTGGGACACGGCGGAGGAAAGGAGGCTGAGTCAAGGCTCGTGGCCGGCTATGTGCAAAGCTTTCTTTCAATAGCGGTAAAGTGGATGTGACAGAGGATGTGATGCAAGAGACGCATGTGTTGTGGAGACAAGGTGCTGGTAACAAACACGTGGCCAGTATCTGCCGATGAGGAGGAGATAGAGGTTTCAAGCGCGGTACGTGCCACAATTTGCCACAGGAATGTCGACACCACGCGAATGCAAAACATCCATGCTCATGCAATCAAGGGCAGTGACAGACAGGAGGCTGAGCTCAAGGCTAGGGACAAAGAGAACATCAGTCAAGAAGACATCACTAGCTCGACCACAGAAACGAATGACGTTGACACCACGAAAGGGTAATACCTGACCAAAGTCCGTCCGAACCCCGGTGACATTGGTGACGGGACAAAGAACAATGAAGGCCTCGCACGAGGCCGTCATATGATGCATGGCCCCAGAGTCAATGATCCAGGTCTCTGATGGATCTTGGACCGGTGTGGCCAGGTCGCTGACAGTCACATGGCAATGGGCGAGCGACGTTGACGAAGTGGACGGAGGCACAAAGCGGGAGTGCTAGTCATCTAGCCAGGCGACATCGTCACGAAGAGGAGCAAAAGGACAAGGCACATCAAAGGATGGGATGCAGGACGGGATGGACAGAGATACAGGACATGATTGTAGCACTGACCATGTCATGCAGGGTGGGGAAGAACTAGCGACTACACAACTTGCATTTCCCTCGAGAGGAGGGTGAGGAAGGCCGAGCTGCAAGGCGATGAACTGCTCCAGGTGGCGCTCGCAAGCAGAGGGTGTGACGTAGTAGACCGACTGCGGTGTAACGGTGCTGGAGTCCAGGAAGGGAAAGGAAGGCACCGGGGACGGAGGAACGGGTGCGGACGGCCGCGGAGGAGGCTGGGGTGGGGCCGTCACGAGTGGTGCAGATGTGGCAGGAGCAACGACGGTCACAACACTGGTGGCAAGGTAGCGCTCGGGCTAGCGATGCATGGTGGTGATGATGCAAGCCTTGTCAGTCGGAAGTGGAAACGTATACCACCCGTGTCTTGACTGGCCACAGTTGTGGCAGACGAGGCTGGCGCTCCGTGATCCGCTAGTCTGTTGCTGAGGCCCTTTGTCCTTCTTGCCCTTCTTCTTCTTTTTTACAGACGAGGGGGCACCGGAAGATGCTGTTGTTGCTGGGGCGTCAACAACCACTGAGGCGACGAGAGGAGAGGCGACGGTACGAGAGGCGAGGGACTTCGTGCGATGGATGTGTGACTCTTGACAAGCTTCCTCAATACGGAGGAAGAGCTCGTACGCCCAGAGCATGAGGGTATCCTGGGCAACCATCACGGCGAGGACGTCCTGGGAGTAGTGAACGAAGACGTCGGAGAAGGGGTCGGTGGCGTCGCGCTTGATGGTCAAGAGAGTGGAGAGAGGGGGTGGCGAAACGTCCCCGAGGCGGCACAAAAGGTCCTCTACGCGCTGCCAATAGAAGGTGACCGTCTTGGTCTCCCCCATGCGGAGGGAGTTGAACTCCCTGAGCAGGCGGCTGGTCTCAGCGTCACTGGATAGGCGATGAGGGCGTGTGAGTACGTGCTAGGTTGCTGCCGGGTTAGGGAGGGCGCCAGTGATGAGTTCGCTGAGGAAGGGCTCAAGGGCGAGGCATGCGGCTGGAGCGACCGGCGTCATAGACCTGGTCCACCTGAGTGGAGTCGAAAGGCAGGACATAGTAAGGCCACAGGCCCTCTCCCTATGCCCAAATCCGGGAGATGAGTTCCCAGCTCTAGAACTGTTTGCTAGCTTGAAGCGAAGGAGGGGGATTTTGAAGTCCTTTGGCCTACGGCCGGTACCCAGAGTATGGCCTAGGACTCACGTCATCGTCTGTTGTTGGCGCTTGGTATGTTGCTGCGCCAAGTATTGCGTGGCATGGGAGACTGCAGGGCTCACGTGTCCGGGTGGAACAAACGATGCTTGTTGGCGATGGTGTGGCTGTTCCGTCGGTGGCTGCTGCTGTTGCGGTGGCGGCTAATGCTGTTGCGATGGCGGCTACTCATGCTGGTACTGCGGCTCCTCTCCTCATGCTGCTTTTGTGAAAGCGGCTACTGATGCTACTGCTGCGACTGCTGCAGCGGCGGTAGTGGCTGCAGCTGTAGTGCTGCTAGCTGTTGTGTTAACATTGCGAGCTGGTGGCGCAAAGCAGCGAGCGGATCTGACGAGTGAGAATGACCGACGATAGAGCCTATAGGGTGTTGGTACTGCTGCTACTGCTATTGTTGCTGCTGTTACTACTGCTGCTGTTGCTGCTATTGCTGCTGCTGCTAATTTTGCCGTTGTTGCTGCTACCGCTACTACTACGGCTGCGGCTGCTACTACTACTGCTACTGTTGCTGTTGCTGCTGTTGCTGCGGATGTTGCTATTGTTGCTGCTATTGCTACTACTGCTACTACAGCTACTACAACGACTGCATGAAATAGGGACGAGAGGTCCCCCCAACAGAGGAGGACCCTTTCCCACTTTGGCTAGTAGCCATAGTGTTTGTTGGCCTTCCTTGTTCCACCTACTGGTTTTTTCATTCTTTGTGCTGCTGATGTCAGTAGTGACAGCAATGATGTGCGCCTGGGATGGTTGACTTTACCAACTGTTGATGCATTATCTCCAGAATTGTTGTTTTTCTTTTGTTGGTGACATCAATAGTGATGTCAGCAATGACGTCAGCTGAAAAATTACTAGCGTCAGCAGTTGTTGTTACTGAAGCCAATGCTCTATCAGTTACAAGTTGGCTGCTTCTATTGCTACAGCTACTGCTGCTACTACTACTGTTGTTGCTACTGTTACTACTACTACTACTGTTGCTGATCTGCTACTATAGCAGCTGCTGTTGCTGCTGGTGGTGATGTTGTTGCTGCTGATGCTGCTGCAATTGCTGTTGCAGCAGCCGCTGCTCCTGCTACTAAGATGCTACGTGCTGTTGCGGTCGTTGTGGCTACTACAGCGACCGCGGTAACAGCTGTAGCAGTTGTAGAGTCACCTGTGGGATGGGTGATTTTCTTTCTTTCCTTCTTTTTTTTTCTTTTCTCTTGCTTGGTCGTCACAGTGTGCTCTCTGCTCGCTATGAGCCGTGAGCAGGGAGCAGCAAGCTCGCTGCTCACTACTGGCTTCTTGCTGCGGGCTGCGAGCAGCAAGCTCGCTGCACGCAGCTCGCTGTTATGTGCAGGCAGCGGGCTGTGAGCAACTGCAGTTGCAGTTGTAGCGACTGGGGTTGCGAGCTATAGTTGCTGCTGTTGTGGGATGCTGGTGGTTGCTATTACAACTGTTGCTGCTGGCTGCTGCAGGCTGTTGCTCGCTGCTGCTTCTGGTGTAGTCGGCTGCTACTGTTGCTCGTTGTTGCTGCGCACTTCTCCTACTACAAGCTACTGCGAGCTACTGCTACTGCAAGCTGTGGCGAGTTGCTGCTGCTATGTGCTAATACTGCTGCTGCCTGCTGGTACTGTTGCTGAGCACAGCTGTTGCTGGCTGCTGCTACCAGTGTTTGGTGCTGGTACAAACTGCTGCTGCTATTGCAGCTTGCAACACGGTCATACCTGGTGGACGTGCGTTGTCATCGCAATGCGTGACGTCGCTAGCCGCTCACCTCCTCGCGTCACGCGTGGGGGTCTGTGTTGCAAGAAACATTCGGCAGCATTTCCCCTAGCCCAGTGGCCGTGGGGAAAATCTTAACGCCGCCACCACGCTGGTCAATGCTGCCGGAAAAAATCCGGCAGGATTTCCTTTGCACTGGCGCGTATGGGGATCCGCCGGCGTTGTCTGGCACCTGTACGCCAGTCTTCTGATGTTGCTCCTACACTTTGGCTCTGATACCAAGCTTGGAACACTAGGCAGCAGGTTTAGGCAGCAGCAAAGTTGATGCAGCGTGCTGGATTCCACTCTCATTGTTTAGTCTGCTATCCCCTCAGTCTGTTGCTCTAAAGTCCAAGTCTGGGTGCTCTCGGTTTGTTACTCAGAAACGCGTGCGCCAGTGTTAGTGCCAGATTAGCTGAAAACTGGAAGCAATTGATTAGGAGTAAAAGAATGAGATGCAATGGGAGACCCCTTCAGGAACTAGCCTCCCCTAGTTATGTAGCTCTTGTTACTCAGTTCACTAACCAATCAGAAAATAGCTCTCTTTTCAGGCAGGCAGGTTTTCTCGGTAAGCCCTACCAGACGGCTGACGGCCCAAACCCGGGCGTCGTCCGTTTTGCCTGAAAACTAGACCATACCATAATAAGCACGTTGCAAACAAAGTCGTGTGGTCAGAATCAGCCAGAAAAAAAGCAGTGAGGAGTTATGGCTGCCAAAACCCAGGCAGCGTCTACGCTAACCCCCAGTAGCAATTGTGCCACATAATCATGAAACTTGGACCCAGGGCATGACTTGGCGCTGCAAACGTAACAGTTTAGTCAAACATGACGCTTGACGTATGCTGGAACCACATGCAATGACAGTGCCTGCCAGCGGCACGACCACCGAGGAGATCTGTCGATGGAGTACAAAGGAGGGAGGAGGTTCGAGTAAACTGCGTGTAGGCCTAGGCGTGCATCGGCTCCACCGGATGACACTCCATCAACATCGCGTCTCGTTGTCAGTCATCTGTACGCCGATGTACACAAGCCGAGAGGACATAGCACAGTACAAGTGAGAGATGTGAGATAAAAACCAAAAGGCACATGTAGAGAGCATCTGCATTGGGAGTGACCGTACGCGGCTCAACCGCCGAGGAGGCATGCCGATGGAGCTGGGCACATCATCGGAGGGAGGAGGCTCTCGCAAAATGCGTGTAGGCCTCCGCGTGCGTTGGCTTCACCGGAAGACACTCCACTTGTGTCGATTCTCGCCGTCAGTCATCTGCACGCTGATGTACACAAGCCAGGAGGACAGTACAGAGCACAATGATAGAAAGAACCAACACTCCCCCATGGCTCACACGCCTAGTGAACATGGGTAGGTAACGACACATTCAACATACAGACTCCCCCAGGACACACAGAGACGTAGATCAAGAAAAAGAGTGCAACTCACGAACGCACGTCGGCATAACTCATAGCCTTCTTAAACGATTCATGCTTTAGCGCCTTGGTCAAGAAGTCAGCCAACTGCCGTGCGGTCTGAATCCACACAATGCTGACGCTGTTGTCATGCAACAACAAATACACATAGTGATATTCAACATTGATTTGCTTTGTGTGTGTGTGATGCACGCCGTCATTGTCAGCGATTTCCATGGCACTCTCATTGCCACAATGTAGCGTGACGCATGCGACGAACTGACGCAACTCAGACAATAGACGATGTAAGTACACGCTCTCACATGTTCCTGAGCCAAGGGCTACGTACTCAGCCTGAGTAGTGGTTCGTGCAATGCACCCCTGCATGCCACTGTGCCAGGACACAGCCGTGACGCCAATCAGAAAGATCAAGCGAGTGGGGCTCTTACCGTCCGGACTACCGGCCCAGTCACTGTCGGTGTAGGCCATCGCGACAATAGACAGCTGACAACGGAACATGAGACCTCGCCGTGGAGTTGAGACAACATAGCACAGTACTCGGATCGTAGCCTTGAAGTGGAGGTGACCCGACTCTTCAGGGAATGGAGCCAGGAGGATGACGGCGAACGCAATGTCTGGGTGCGTCGTCATCGCCAGAAACATCAGTGACCCGATGACTCGCAGATACGTGGTCATATCAACTGGCTCCCCCACAACGGTTGGGTCAGAGTTCTTCAGCTTCACTTAGCCATCAGGTGACATAGGTGAGGATGCGCTCGGCACGAGGGGCAGGTCCTTGACGAAGCGAGCGGACAGAGTCTGTAAATTGGCAGCTTGATGGACGTGCATGATACCTTGGGAGCGATCATACTCGAGCTCCATGCCCAGGAAGACTCGGGCATACCTGAGATCTTTTATCTGGTAAGCGGTATGCAGTAGATCCTTGACACGCTGGATGGCAGCCACGTTTGGCAACACAATGAGGAGATTGTCAACATAGACCAGGACAACGACAAAGGTCTTGCATCGTGGGGTGATG
Organism: Penium margaritaceum; assembly: GCA_023375785.1. NCBI lineage: Eukaryota > Viridiplantae > Streptophyta > Zygnematophyceae > Desmidiales > Peniaceae > Penium > Penium margaritaceum. The sequence goes on from SZWC01002283.1 coordinate 27,363, forward strand.
AACATTGTGGGGTTGGCAGTGCTACGGAGGAGGCTGCTGCGGAGGAGCGTGCAACTAATCTCCATGTTCTAGCATGGAGGTGACTACTTTAGGCAATAGAGGGCCTTCCACAGCCGCCAGACCTTCCCAGTGCCGACGTCTAACCCTAGAGGCTGTACCATGTAGAGCTCGTCACCCTCCAGCAAGCCATGAAGGAAAGCGTTACTACTTTCGTCCATCTGATGCAGCTCCCACCCGTGCTGGGCAACCAGGCCAGAAAGTGCCCGGATACTAGAAAATCAGCCAACTAGGGCAAAGATATGGTCATAATCAATCCCAGGGACCTGAACAAACCCCTTGGCTATGAGGCAGGCCATGTACTTGTCCAAGGACCCTTCTGGCTTCCATTTGCACCGGAAGACCCATTTGGCACTGTTAGCCTTCAGACCTGGAGGGAGATCAACGAGGTCATACACATGGTGCTACTGGATGGCAACGAGCTTGTCGGCGCATGCATCATCCCAATGTGTGGCCTCAGGGGAGGCTCGAGCCTGGTGTAGGGTGGTTGGGTCCTCCGGGCGTGCCGTGGAGCAGACTACGAGGACGTGTGCATCTCAAGTTCCAAGTGGGATGCGCGAGAGTGCAACCGTGACGGCATGCCTATGCTCCTGATGGAGCATGGCGTAGCCAAGTGCAGAGCCTGGGTGGAGGTCTGCAATGATGGCCAAAGTGGTTAGGCCGAGTGCCTTGGTGCCAGGGTCCCCACTCACTATTGTAGGAGTGGAAGAGGCCCGTGGTGCGACGGGGGACCGAGGCACCACAGTGTGCGGTGTGGCGGTCTGCGCACTCACTGATGGCCTGGGTCGGAGACTGCCGCCTAGGCCACGCGTGTAGCGTTGTAGGACGGGAGATGGCACTAAGTCCGAGCTGCTAGCGGAGGCAAATGAGGCTATATGTAAGGAGGGACTAGCTGACATGGATGGGTCTGCTGGCCTAGAAGGACCAGCAGACGTGGACAAAGCTGCTGGTGCCGAGGGGTCAACGGACGCGACTGTGCTACTGGCACGGAGGGGCCAGCGGACGCGACTGGAGATGCCGGAATGGAGGGACCAATGGATGCAGATGAGTCTGTTGGCCCGCAGGGACCAGTAGACGCGGACGGGGCTTCCGGTGAAGAGGGGCGAGTGAACGCGACTGGGGCTGGCGGCCCGGAGGGGCGAGCAAACGCGACTGGAGCTGCTAGCCTAGAGGTGCTAACAGACGTGACTAGGGCTGCCGGCCTGAAGGAGCCGGCAGACGTTACTAGAGCTGCCGGCCTTGAGGGGCTAGCGGACGCGATTGGGGTTGCTGGCCGAGAGGGGCTCACGAACATGACTAGGCTGCGAGCCCGGAGGGGCCAGCGGACAGGACTAGGGCTGTTGCTTGGAGGGGCCCTGTGATATGCCGCTCAGAAGTGGCAAGACAGAGGAAGGACAAAGCACTCCCCCCAACGATGGGAGGGACATCGACAAGCCAGAACAAATGAGGTCGCGGAGAAACAGCTCTTGAAAGAAGAGAGCATTGCTGGACTCGATGATGTAGTGCTAGGATGGATCTTAGAAGCGCCAGGCTTTTTGACTGACACGAGACACCAAGGAAGGTGCAAGGACGCTCGCGAGGGGCGAGCTTGCCGCCTTGCTATGGGGCGGGAAGCCACACAATGGCCACACAGTCCCAGATACGAGCCGGGTGGAGGTCAGCACGCTGACCGCTTCAGTGCTAGTACGGCGTAGACTGGCTGGGGAGGGGTCCGTGCGGAATCTGATTCCAGACCCATGTCATGTAGGCCATGGCTTTGAAGTAAAAGCCACCGGGGAGGCCAGACTTGACCTGCATGGTGCGGACGGCATCAGCCATGGTGCGGTTCCATCGCTCAAAGACGCCATTCTGGGTTGGTGTTTAAGGCACCGATGTCTCATGGTGGATACCGCAAAAGTCGAGGAAAGTCATGGTCTCTCTCATATACTTGCAACTACAATTGGAGTGAAAGGGGCGAAGAGGCCAACCACACTGGCGCTCCGCTTGCACAAGCCAGTCCCTAATGGTACAAGCGACATTGCTCTTCTGCCAAAGGCAGAAGACCCATCGATAGCAAGTGTAGTTGTCGGTGAGGGTGAGGACATAGCGTCCATGCTCCCCGACGGACTCGGTAGGGAGAGGACCTATGACATTGGAATGGACGAGGTCCAGAGGGACGGACGCACGTGAGAAAGACTAGGGATATGTGGACCGGTGCATGTTGCCCGGAGCACAATGAATGCACTATGTGGAGCACAACCAGGGGAAGGAGTCCGGGTCAAGGCCCTTGGCCGGCTGGGTACGGAGCATGCTCTGGACTGCAAGAGTGTGGACATGGCAAAGGTAGTGGTGCAAGAGACGTGTGTACTATGGTGAGAGTGTGTTGGTGACAGAAACATGGCCTAGAGGGGAGGACGGGGATGGGACGAATGGAGGGGAGGACAGACGAGGCATGTGCCATAGGTTTCCACGGGCGGTGGTGTGAAGAACGACAAGACCGAATGGAAGTAACGACACAGTGCAAACGCCACACAAGTGAAAAACGTCCATGCTCATGCGGTCAAGGGCAGTTTTGAACAGAAGGCTGAGCTCAAGACTTGGGACGAAGAGGACATCGGTCACAAAGACATCACTGGCAGGACCACGCAAACGAATGACACCGACGCTACGGACAGGTATCACTTGTTCAAAGCATGTCCAGACACTGAACACATTGCCAACAGGACCAAGCACATTGAAATTCTCACGAGAGGTGGTCATGTGATGCGTGGCCCCAGAGTCGATGATCCAAGTCTTGGCAGGGTCCTACACCGGGGTCGCCAAATCACTAACAAACACATGAAAGCGAGTAAGAGACACGGATGCAGTAGATGACTGCACAAACGAAGACTCCCAATCATCAAGCCATGCAACGTCATCATAGAGAGGGACAGAAGAGATCATAGGAGACGACGAGGCAGACAAGGAAGCAAGACACGACCGTAGCTCAATCTCAGTCATGCAGGGTAGGGCAGAGGGGCAAGAGGTGACGCAACTCGTACTTCTCCAAGAGGGAGGGCAAGGCAGGTCGAGCAGGAGTGCGATGAGTTGCTCCAAATGACGCTCACGGGTGGATGGTCCGGGAGTGTATACAGAGTGCGGAGTGACAGTGCCGGAGCCCGGATAGAAGGAGGACTGCACAGGAGATGGAACCGGAGGTGTTGACGGCTGCAAATGATGCTACTGCAAGGCTGGCGACGACGGGACCGGTGTGGCTTTTGGAAGAGTGGAGATGTTGGATGTGGTGGAGGCAGCAAGGCCGGTGATGGCTACGGTGCCAGACGCAAGATGGTGCTCACGCCAGCGACGCATGGTGACGATGACGAGCGCCTTGTCCGTCGGTAACAGGCACGTGTACCACCTGTGTCTTGGCTAGTCACAGTTGTTGCAGACCGAGCCACCTCCACTAGACCCGGTCGGCTGTTGCTATTGTTGTGGGCCCTTGCTCTTCTTGCCCTTGCGCTTCTTCTTCACTAACGATGAGGAGCTGGTGGATGTAACTGTTGTGAGGGAAGCAACAGCCACAGAGGAAATGACGGCAGGGGAGGCGAGGGCGTCTTTGCGTTGGATGTGGGACTCCAGATGAGCTTCCTCAATCCTGAGAGAGAGCTTGTATGCCTAAGGAATGATGGTGCCTTGGACCACCATGCTGGAGAGGACTTCGTGGGGTTCATGGATGAAGACATCGGCATACGCGTCGGTGGCACCACGCTTGATTGTCATGAGCACAGCCAGAGGTGATGGAGCAGAGGTGCCTAGGCGACGAAGGATGTCCTCAGCCTGCTGCTAGTAAGAGGTGACCGTCTCGGTCTCCCCCATGTGCAAGGAGTTGAACTCCCAAAGCAGACAGCTGGTCTCAACCTCGCTAGACAGGCAATGGGGATGGGTGAGGACGTGCCACGCGGCTGCAGAGTCTGGAGTCTCGCGAGTGGCGAAGTCACCAAGGAAGGGCTCAATGGCAAGGCGTGATGCCCGGAGGAGCGACTGGGACGAGGGCGCGTACGACACGACCAATATCATACAACTTGTTGACCTGGGTGGAGTCATACAGAAGAGTGTAGTATGCCCACAGGCCCTCACCCTGTGCCCGAATGCAAAAGCTGAGCTCCCAGCTCCGGAACTGCTCGCCAGCCTGAAGCGGCGAGGGTAGGGTCTCAAAGTCGTTTGGCCTACGGACGGCACCCAGAGTATGGCCAAAGACTAAATTCACTCTCTACCATTGGCGTTGGGTCTGTTGTTGTGCCAAGTAATGCGTAGGAGCAGACACAATGGGGTTGGCGTATCTAAGAGGAAGGAAAGGCAACAGGGCACTAGTTTGAGTCTGTGATGCCAGCTGCTGTAGTGCTGCAAGTTGCTACGTCAGTGCGGCAAGCTGTTGCTGAATGGCGGCCAGGGGCAATGGCGACAAAGCCTGTGGACTACTACTGCTATTGCTACTACTGTTGCTACTACTGGTGCTACTGCTGATGTTGTTGTTGCTGTTGCTGCTGCTACTTTTCCTACTACTGCTGCTACTGCTGCTGCTACCATAGCTACTGCAAGAAAGGGGGGCTGGGGGTCCTCCCAACAGAGGAGGACCCCTCTCCACTGGGGCTGTTACCCATGGTGGGATTTGTTGCTTTTTTTTGCTGTTGTTGCTACTGCTACCGCTGTTGCTACGGCTGCTTTTGCAGCAGTAGCTACAGCTACTATTACAGTTGATGTTGCTGCTCCTGCTGTTGTTGCTGTTGCTACTGCTGTGCTGCTACAGCTGTTGCGGCTACAAGAGCGACTGTGGTGGTGGCTGTAGCCGTTGTAGGGCCACTTGTGGGATGGGGTTTTTTTTTGTCCCCCTTTGTTTTCTTCTTTTTTTCTTTTATTTTGTTCGTCATAGCAAGCTCGCTGCTCGTTATGAGCAGTGAGCTACGAGCAGCGAGCTCGCTGCTCCCTGTTTGTTGTGAGCAACGAGCTTGCTGCTTGCGGATTGCAGCTTGCTGCTCATTGCGTGTAGCTTGCTGCTCGTTGTGAGCAATGGGTTGCAAGCAGCTGCAGCTGCTGCTGCTACTGGCTGCTACTACAGCTACTGTAGCTGGCTGCTGCCAGCTGCTGCTCGTTACTGTTGCTGTTGCGAGCTGCTGCTACTGGCTGCTGCAATTGCGAGCTGCTACTACTGGCTACTGATATTGCTTATTGCTTTGAGCTGCTGCTGTTGCAAGCTGTTGCTGGTGGTGCTGGCTGCTGCTGTTGCAAGATGCTGTGAGCTACTACTGCTACAACACACACTTGCTGCTGGCTGCTACAGTCATTGCTCGCTGCTGCTACAAGCTGCAGGTGCTACTTCACACTGCTACTGCTGCTTGCTAGTGCTGCCAGTCACTACACCTCGATGACATCACCACGTGCGTCGTTGCCGACAAGTGTTTGACGTGGCCTGCCGCTCACCTCCTTGCGTCACGCGTGGGGGTCAGTGTTGAATGTTTGCCCCTCTGCATGCCCAAGTGCGGCGCTAAGAGGCGCCGACGAGCCGCCAGAGAGAGGAAATTCCTCGCCAATGGATCTGGCAACTTGAGGATTGCTCGGATTCTAAAATGGTGGATTTCCCATGAAAGTTGAATCCAGTGGAAGTTGTTTCACCGGAATCAGACTAGTAACAAGGGAGATATGGGCTTCCGAAGTTGGGATGTGCACGGTGCCTCTAGGAGCTGGTCGCGTTTCGACTTCCAATGAATAATTGACCGGAAGGAGTAACAAAATGTCATCTTGGGATTTTGCTCAGGATTGCCGAGGTGTTTGGTGTATGATCCACCGGATTTCAGTAGTGCAGTTTTGTTACTGAGGGACTTCGCCAAAATCCTGGCTCGGAGTCCGAAACTGAGTAGTATAGTTTGTTACTCCGGGACTTGGTCAAAATTCTGACTGCAGGTTCGCGAACAGGTTTCAAACCACATCAATCCCCATCACCAAACACAATGATTAACTCATCAAAACAGACCCCTAAGTTGCGAGGGGCACCACCGCTACACGTAGGGACATCTGTGCCTTCGGAATAGCGTTTTGATGGGTCCTTGATGTGTGAGGACGCCTCGGCGGATGATGTGGTGCACGCCGCCAACTGAGCGGCTGGTTTGGGGTGTTGCAGTCCGGATGACGTAGCGGGAGCTACGGTAATCCGAATCACGCACAGTTTGGTGCGTTCAAGAGCTCATGACTAGCTCGAAAAATATTCAGATCATTTACATGTCCAAAAGAAAAAAGCAAAATCACGTTCTTCCCTTCGCAAAAGTGACTGTCTCACATTTATCTTCTACTCCCAGAAACATAGCGTGAGGCGACCAGAAATCTCACGCTTAGAGTTTGAACCACCCGCACAAAACAAGCCATAACACTGAAGACCCATCAGGCCACATTGGGGCTGCACCCCAGTTTCAAACAAAGGGTTATTGGCCCACGGCCCTGACCGGTCTATGAATCGTTCATTGCTTTCACGGCAGACGGGATCGTCGTCGGGGATGACATCGCTGTCAAGCTCTGAGGTCCCGGAGTTGAAGATTGCATAAATGGCGCAGAAGGAGACGTAGCCCATCTGGATGTATGCAAGTGGCCCTGGCTACGTGCTATGGAGGTGGCACTTTGAGCTGCACGTCACGCATAAGGGGCTGTTGGAGGTCATGAAGGGAATGGAAGTCCTCGACGAAGCGACAGCGACAAAAGCGCAGAAGGAGGCCTTCGCAAGGAAGAACACGGAGGCGCTCCTGCTGCTGGTGTCTGGGATGGACCAGTTGTAGTGGGGCTACTTCCAGGGCTGCAAGCTGGCAGTCAAGGCTTGGCAGAAACTCTGTGCCATCCATCAATCCAAGTCCTTTGCAATCAAAATCTTCGCAATGAAGCGAATCTTCACAGTGAGAATCAAGGAGGGAGATGATTTCATCATCGCCATGCAGCAGATCGAGTCGCTCACCTCATAGTGTAATGACGTGGAGTGGAAGATCAACACGCAGCTGCATGCGATGGCCCTCCTCATGGCTTGTCTTGACAGTTGGAGCCCTCTCATCACAGTGTTGAGAGGATGGGCAGAGGACAAACTCACCTATGGCGCGGTCGCAGAGTACATCCGCAACGTGGCGTAGCAACAGAGCTGCGGGGAGTCCTCGTCGTCCTCATCGGCCCTCTTCACCACAACGTGTGGTGGCAAAAGCGAGGCCAAGGGAGGTGGCGGACATGGCGGAGGCAAGAAGGGCGCCAAGAAGGGTGCGTGCCGTAACTGCGGCAAGGAGGGCCACTAGGCCCGTGAGTGCACCAAGGAGGCAAAGGCAGGCGGCAAGGACGCCAAAGGCAAGAAGGCACTTCTCAACAGCAGTCAAAGCCACTACCTAAAGAAGGCCAACCGGTGATGCCTTGACTTTGCAACTGAGGAGCACACCTAGGTTGAGAAGGTCCGGTTCATCAACTACACCAAGTCCAGCAAGTTCATGGTGGTCGCAAACGACAAGGTCAAGCCGGCGGCTGGCCAAGGAGACATGGACGTGGAGGTGGTGGTTGGTGGGAAGCAGGTGCAGTGTGTGATCAAGAACATGCAGCACGTACTTGGCTTGGCTGTAGTTCTAAGTGTCAGCCACCTGACTGACGAGGGGTAAAAGGGGCAGTCGTGCGGAAGGACGGTGGAGGTGAGCCTGTGCTGGAGGCTTAGCGCAAGGGAGGCCTCTACATTGTGGAGACCAAGGTGATCCCCGCGACGACAGAATCAGTAGACTTGCAAGAGCGCACCGTCAACATGGCCAAAAGGCAGGGGAGCTAATCTGGAGCTCTGGCACCAACGAGTGGGGCATTCCTCACTCGCAGCCATGAAGGAGATAGTGAAGCGCGAGCTGGTACGCGGCCTGGTCATCGACGGTGCAGAAGAGGCGACAGATGCAGAAAAGCACAAAAAGTGTGAGCCTTGTATTTTGGGCAAGGTGCAGAGCAAACCGTTCAAAGAGAACGTGAATCGCGCCTCGGACCTGCTGGAGGTCGTGCACAGCGATGTGTGTGGACCATTCAAGACGACGTCAAAGAGGGTGCGCATTACTTTGTCACCTTCATTGATGACTATAGCGGAAAAATCTATGTGTAACTCATGAAGCGGAAAGGCAAGGTCCTAGACCGGCTAAAGGAGTATGTCACCGCGGTGGAGAGGCAGAATGACCGGAAGGTCATAGCGCTACGCAACGACAACGGCGGAGAGTACGTGGGTTGTAGCGGGTGGATGAAGCAACAGGGCATAAAATGGGAGCAAACTACACTGTATTTGCCACAGTCAAATGGCGTGGCGGAGCGGGCAAACAAGACGCAGCTGAACATGGTACAGACCATGTTGGTGGATGCAGAACTACCGCAAAGCTTTTGGGCAAAAGCTGTGCATGCGGCGAGCTACACCATCAACCTCACTCCTACAGCTATGCTGAAGGGAAAGAGCGGCTGGAAGATACCGCAGGAGGTTTGGAGCGGGCACAAGCCAAGTGTGGCACACCTACAAGTGTTTGGGTGCAAGGCGTACGCAATGGTGCAGGCTACGCAGAGGCGCGATAGCAAGCTGGAGCCGCGGGCAAATTCGTAACTCTTCCTTGGCTATGAGTGCACGCATAAGGCATACAAGCTCTACGGCATGCGCAAGGAGGAGGTAATCCGCAGCCAAGACGTCGAGTTCGATGAGCAGCAGAGCTACATCAGCAGCAACGACGTGGACGTGGTGGACTCTCCAAAGATGGGGGATTGGTCTCAGCTCCTTGACTACGAGAAGGAGCCGGCGAACGCCGAAGTTGAGGATGTGGCATCACAACACAAAGGTGCACCAGTAGTGGCAGCCAACATAGAGGACTCCGATGACAATCAAGCTAATGAGGAGATCCACCGGAAGGATCCGGCGGATGAGGCACCGAGGGTGCTAAGGCGCGCACTCTTGCTAGAGTGTGCATCGGGCGTCTGTGGAGAATCCACTGGACGTGCCGGTCGTTCGGGCGATGTTTCGCCCAAGCAAGAGAGATCCTCGGGGAGCCGTCTGATCAATGATTCATTGGAGCGTGCTGAGTCAGAAAGATCGCAGCAGCGAGAGGCAACGAAAAACGGGGAACCACTTCGAAGTAAGCACCGGTTGATGGGTAGGCATGATGCGGTGCATGCTGGCTTCATCAATGGAGCCGACTACCGTGCAAGAGGCGCTTGCACGGCCAGAAGGGGATCAATGGGACGCAGCCATAAAATCGAAGCTGCCGTCCATCACAGAAAACAATACGTGGGAGCTCGTTGACAGGCCAAAAGATGCCAATGTCGTCGGCTCAAAGTGGGTCTTTAAGACCAAGTTCACAAAGGAAGATGTGGCTGACAAATACAAGGCGTGGATGGTGGCGAAGGGATGCGCACAGCGTAAGGAAAAGCACTACGATGAGATGTTCGCTCCTGTCGCCAAGTTCAAAAGCATCCGGGCAATCCTTGTGGTGGCTGGCGCGAAGGACATAGAGCTCCACCAAATGGAAGTAAAGACTGCCTTCCTCAACGGCATCCTAGAAAAAGGGATCAACATGGAGGTGCCAGAGGGGGTGGAGGCGCCGGAGGGTAAAGTGTGTAAGCTACGGAAGTCCTTGTACTGGCCAAAATAATCGCCCAGATGCTGGTACCAACACATGGACAGCTTTATGGCACAACTTGGGTTCAAGAGCTGTGAGGCAGATCACAGCGTGTACGTGCGACGTGACAAACAGCTCCATCAGATCGTCGCACTCTGCATGGACGACCTAGTTTTGTGCTCGACGGATCTGTCCAGCCTACTGTGGCTAAAAAAGCAGCTGAGCAGCAGATTCCAGATTTCAGACATGGGGGAGCTAGAGTACTACCTCAGGGTAAGCATTACGCAAAACTGGAGGGCGCACACGCTTGAGCTAGACAGGCCAATTACGTGGCCGAGGTGCTGAAGCGGTACGGCATGGAGGACTACAAACCAGTTGGCAGTCCGGTCTCCACGACCTGTGGATTGATTGGGGCAATGGTGCCGCAAACAAAAGAAGAGCGGGAGGATATGGCAAGGGTGCCCTACCAATCGGCGGTGGGCAGCCTCATGCATTCCATGGCGGCGACTCAACCGGACCTGGCCTATGCGGTGGGCCAAGTGAGCAGGTACGTGGCCAATCCAGGGCCACTACACCGGCAAGCAGTCAAGCGCATCCTCCGCTACCTGTAGGAGATGCGACATGAGGTTCGACGGCAAGGGGCGGACGGACCCTTTGCATCTGGTCTGATATATGGATGCAGACTACGCTAGCGATGTGGACATGCGGAAGTCCACATCCGGCTACGTATTCTTCCTTGCTAGTGCAGCGGTCTCGTGGTGCACCAGGAAGCAGGACTGCATCGCCACCTCCACCATAGAAGCAGAGTACATCACGCTGGCCGAGGCGGTCAAGGAGGCACTGTGGCTCCGCAGGTTGCTGGGGGAGCTGGGCGTGCCGTAGCAGGAGCCTACGGTGGTGCAAGAGGACAACACCGCCTCAATCTCGCTGACCAACAACCCGACATACCACAGAAGGATGAAGTACATCAACGTGCATTATCACTATGCACGGGACATGGTTGAAAAGGGGTAGGTGGTGCTACAGCCTGCAGCATGCACTACATGCTTGCGGATAGCTTGACCAAAGCGCTACCCGTGGGCCGGCACACATTGAGCGTGGCCGAACTTGGAATGACCAGCTATGATGGGCTGGAGGGTGCAGCGGAAGATGAGTGGGAGCAAGCAGGAGCAGCGGGCATGGCAGGTACAAGGGGGAGAATGCTGAAGACTTGCCCCTCTGCATGCCCAAGTGCGGTGCCAGGAGGCGCTAACGAGTCGCCAGAGAGAGGAAATTCCTCGTTGATGGATCTGGCAACTCAAGAATTACTCGGATCCTAAAATGGAGGATTGCCCCTCAAAGTTGACGAGTCTACAAATCCGGTGGAAGTTGTTTCACTGGAATCGGACTAGCAACGAGGGAGATATGTGTTTCCTAAGTTTAGGTGTGCATGACAGCTCTGGGAGCCAGCCTTGCTTCGACTTCCGGTGAATAATTGACCAGAACGAGTAACAAAATGCCATCTAGGGATTTTGCTCCGGAAGGACTGCCAAGGCGTCCGGTGGATGATCCGCTGGATTTCAGTATTGTAGTTTTGTTACTGAGGGACTAGGCCAAAATCCTGGCTCGGAGTCCGAAACTCAGTAGTATAGTTTATCACTCCAGGACTTGGTCAATATTCTGAGTGCAGGTCCGCGATCAAGTTTCGAACCACATCAATCCCCATCACCAAGCACGATGATTAACTCATCAAAACCGACTCCAAAGGTGCGAGGGGCACCGCCGCTACACGTAGGGACGTCTGCGCCTCCGGAATGGCGTTTTGATGGGTCCTTGATGTGTGAGGGCGCCTCGGCAGACGACGTGGTGCACGCTGCCGACTGAGCGACTGGTTTGGGGTGTTGCACTCCGGCTGACGTAGCGGGAGCTACGGTGGTCCAAATTGTGCACAGTTTGGTGTGTTGGAGAGCACATGACTGGCCCTAAAAATATTCAGATCATGTCCATGTTAAAAAAATGCAAAATCACGTTCTTCCCTTTGCAAAAGTGACTTTCTCACATTTGTCTTCCACTCCCAGAAACATAGCGTGAGGTGACCATAAAGCTCACACTTAGACTCAGAACCACCCGCAGAAAACAAGCCATGAGCACTGAAGACCCGTCAGACCATGTTGGAACTGAACCCCCATTTCTGACAGTCAGTGCTGCCGGACAAAATCCGGCAGCATTTTTCTCGGCCCATTGGCCGTGGGAAAAAGTCTGACACTTAGGCGGGTCAATGATGCCGGGAAAAATCCAACAGCACTAGCGCGTATGGGGGTCCGCAAACGTAGTCAGGCACCTGTACGCCAGTTGTCTGCTGCTGCTGCTACGCTCTGGCTCTGATACAAGCTTAAAACTGTGCTAGGGCGCAGGTTGGGGCAGTAGCATTGTTGATGCAGCGTTCAGGCTTCCACGCTCGTTGCTTAGTCAAATGCCCCCTCAGTCTGCCGCTCTAGAGTCTAAGTGTGAGTGCTCTCCGTTTGTTACTCAGAAATGCGCGCGCCAGCGTTAGCACTAGAAAAAAGCTGAAAACTAGAAGTGACTGATTAGCAATGAAGAATGAGCAACAATAGGAGACCCCTCCAAGTTCTAGCTCCCCCCCAGCTCTGTAGAGCTTGTCACTTAGCTAACCAGCCAATCAGAAAACAGACCTGTTTTCTGGCAGGCATGGTTTTCTCGGTGAGCCTTGCCAGATGGCCGACAGCCGAAAACGTGGGCGTCGTCCGTTTTGCCTGAAGAATGGACCATACCATAACATCGTTAGTGCAAATGCAGTCGTGCATTCAGAAACAGCTACAAAAATAGCAGCTAGGAGTTATGGCTGCCCAAACCCAAGCAGTGCCTACAATAATCCCTGGTGCCAACAGTGCCATGCTAACGTGAGACGTGGACCCTAAGTAGAGCATGACGATGTAGACACAATGGTACAGTCAGATACAACGCTGGGCGCATGTAGACAGCATCTGCAGTGGCAGTGACCGCCGGTGGCTCGATCGCTGAGGACGCGCGCCGATGGAGCTGGGTACGTCGTCGGAGGGAGGAGGCTTTAGCAAACTACGTGTAGGCCTCCGCGTGCGTCGGCTCCACCGGACAACTCTCCAATAGTGTCGAGTCTTGTCGTATGTCATCTGCACGCTGATGTACATAAGCCGGGAGGACACAACAGAGAACAATGAGAGCAAGAAACCAACATCCCTCCTGTCTTGTGTTCACTCTAGTTCTTCATCGCATCAGGTTAAGTGGCATCAAAGATGTATAGCTTAGAAAGATACAATCCGCCCTCATTCTTGCACCACCATTATTGGGGATCATCTGTTGTCTGTGATGTTGGAGTTCTTGTGCTTGTGCCCCGAGACGAGCTCACTCATGCATGTCCAGAACTTCGTACACACATGTGCATTTGCCGTTTCCTATAGAAAAGTGCATGCGGGTCATGTCATGATTCTCCTGGGCGAGTAGAACCATGGGTGTAATCTAACACAAGGGAAAGGACGTGGGAGGTATACCACGTGGAACACGCCATGGCTCAGAGATATTGCTTATGTATTTTTTAGAATTAGTGATAGAGAGCAACGGGGAGAGAACTTAGCATGAACCAGTCAGCGTGGAATCAACTGTGTGTGGAGCACGTCAAACACACTGCCACACGGGGGTCGAACCTGACCTATCAGCATAAACGGAGGGCGACTACTCACCATGGCACATTATTAACTTGGCCAGGTGGCCCCCTAAGGATCAGCAACCAACATGTGGAAATAAATCTCCCCTGGATTCCCTCACACAAGTTAGCCCTGGCATCCTAAAGGGCTAGAGCTCCCACAATTGGAGCCAGGAGGAAGAATCATAAGAAAGAATAGATCATGTGGCTGAGGGCCAATGCTTGCGCATGTGCTGGTGCGGAGAGAGTGTGAGAGATCCTTCATCTATGCCGCCTATCACGAGGAAAGAGCTTCAGCGCAGTCGCACTGCTTGGTCTCCTGTATGAGTGTGATACAATGAGCATGTGGAGTAAGGCAAGAGGGCATTATGGGAGTTATGGGCCACCAACGGAACCACAAACACTAACAATTGAACTAAAGAGGTCAATTGCACAGTTACTTGCCCAAAACCAACACTCCCCCAGACGCACACAGTCACATGTCACACGCGACTTGCACAGAGTAAGCAATTTGATGGACATGTCACACACCTACCCTACTCCACACAGGGTTTTTAGCCGCCATCACTCGCAAACAGCATGAGGGTAGAAAAGCATACATAAAACAGACTCCTCACAGAATGACCATTGTCCAAGGCATGAGTCTCAACCAGGGGAACCACAAGCACCCAGCAGGCCACCAGCATGTACAGCCGACTTCAACATTCTACTGCTAAATGCCTTGTAAGAAATTCTACACGCTTTTGACACGTGTCGATCGAGAAGACCTTGAATTCTCCTGTCAAGATGTACTCACTTACAAAGTGATTTTCCATGTTGATTTTTTTTTGTGTAAGTGTGATGCATACCATCAAGCTCTATAATAAACTTTGGTAGTTTGATTGTTGTAGCGCGTTTGATTTTTGTTGGTGGTGCAGCAAATTGGGCACACTCAAGTGCTGAAGCAAGCAACATAGCCAGATGCTCTCACACGTATCTGCCCCAAGTGACCATATTCGGCTTCAATAGAGCTACACATCACGCATCCCTACTTGCCACTCTTCCACAAAACAACACTCCCACCAGCAAGAAAGATGTACCAAGAACTCCTCCGCGCATCAATGTTATGGGCTCTGTCATTGTAAGTGTCATGACTGAAAGTCATGCACGGAAGTACAACCCGACCTGTGCTATGGAGAGTGAGAAGCAAATGGCACGGAGGGGCCGCCTTGAGGCAGCAAACCCTAGGTTGCTGTGAGAAATGTGCTCAAAAGTTGACTCCAAATGATGCATCGTCATGTGTGGATGTTGCAATGTACATGAGCGACCCAAAAACGTTAAGACAGTCGGAAAAATCCACCAACTCTCCCAATCGTAACACATCCATGACTTTAGGAGGCGCTGGCCTCCGGGAATCAAAGGAGCAGAAGTTGTGGGAGCATCAGTTAGCAGAGATGTATCCTGCCAATGGAACTACTGGTTCCAAAACATCATGCTCCTTCAGAGCATCAAGTTCTTCCTATATGAGTTTTTCAGACAGTAGCATCACTTGCCTCTTGAGCCTGAAAAATAGCCATGGGCTCAGGGAGAAGCAGGGAAAGGCCGCTGCAAAGAATGCACAAATGTAACCAAATACTACAAGATCAACAACATATTGAAACTCGTCAGCAACAAAGAGTAGCCAAGAGAAGAACTTGGTGGTCAACGCCTATACCGAGATCAAGGGCGTCAAGTCTTGTGGGGTGACAAGAGGGCATTGCCAATATCTATGATGCATAACAATGAGAAACATGCTGTGCGGATGACTCTGAAGGGAGAATAGATGTCGCTCTCCATGTGCATAAGGCTTAGTTGCAGAAACAATCCCGGTCTGAAACACCATGCGAGAAGACTGAGACACAGGATGTGAGGAAGCATCTGTGATAAGGCTTGTAGGAATGTAGATGACAGGGAAAGACAATGTAGGTGAAACAAAAGGAGAACGGGGGACATTGCATGATGTCCAACGGTCGTGCACAAGACTTTGACTCCGACTCTAATGGTGATGTAGACCTCGATTAGGAGTGAGGTGAGGGGAAAATAGGAGATCCCATAACCCTAAAGAGGAGGGATAGGAACCAGAACAGGAGGAGATAGCCGGTGACACCAAGAATGGGGAGGAGACTGGTGATGCTGAAGGGACCGTGCCTCCAAAATTGGAGGCTGAGCAAGGCACACCTCCTCCGAGTGGAGAAAGTGAAGAAATAGAGGATGGAGGGGCCAAAAAGGATAAGTTACAAAGAGAAGAGGGCATCACGTGACTTAATGACATGAAAACAGTCCAGGTCCCATAAACACAATGCCATAGAGAGAGAGAGAGAGAGAGAGAGAGAGAGAGAGAGAGAGGAGAAGAAGAAGAAGAAGAAGAAGAAGAAGAAGAAATCCCGAGAATGGAACACATGCGAGCACGAGACAAGATCTTGCTTCACGCTGGTTCTGTGGGAGTCAGACAGCAGCAACACAGTCCTAGATGCATTTAAGATAATGACCAGCACAAAAACAAAAGTTAAGCTCAAAGGGAGTGACATGGGGGGGAACCGGACCACTTGGGACATGGTTCCAGACCCACATCATGTATTAGATGGCTCCAAAATAGAATAAGGGTTCAAGACCGGAGGCAAAGAGAAGAGTGGAGATAATGTCAGCAAGGGCTCAGTTCCAAAGTTGCGAGACCCCCTTTGTTAGGGTGTGTAGGGGTTGGAGGCCTCCATACACACACCATGGGAAGCAAGAAAGTGTACCGTGGGATCCATGAACTCACCACCATGATTAAAGCAAAAGGCAAAGAGACGACGACCACCACAAGCAAGTTCGGCCGGGGAGAGCCACGACTTGATGACAGTACATACGTTGCTTTTCCGACGCAAGGCAAAGACCTAGTGCATGCAAGAATACACGTCAATGAGACAGAGAATTTAGCAACCCATGTTCCCTAGAACGTCATAAGATAGGGATTCCATGGCTTGATTTGTGGCTCTTTAGACTGCTGGTGACGCTTGCACTCTGCCGAAACATTTCGACGAAAATGTATCATTCTGGAATTTTCTCGAAATGCAAGAATCGGGCACTCGGTTCGAGTGCCTCTTGAGACCATGTTTCATTGTTCTGCTATTCTTTTGTGTGGGTACTCCCTCTTTGTCCATTTGGCCAAAATGGGAATGATGGGGCATGGTCGGCTAGCTGCAAGTCCCCATCACATAGGTCCATTGTGGAAATGTTTTTCTTTCTCCCTTGTTAACTACTTGTACATTCCAGACGTTTCCAATTTTCAGCACTGAAGTTTTTTTTGTCTCACTACCAATGCCTATGTTTCACCTTGCATGGGAGTGTACGCCCAATTCTTTCATGGTATCAGAGTAAAAGGGAGTCGTCTCAGATCTGTAGAAAAGATTTGCAATGCACCTAAGAAGTATTGTGTGGCGTTACACAATTAGCATCATATGAAAGTAACACAAAAACCTTTGAAACTAATAAATGCGATGTGGCAGGAACAAGAGTGGCTGCAGCTTTGGCATTTGGATTCGTCCGTCCTTGCTCGGTGAGGCACGCTTGTTGGCATGGAAAGAGCCAGGATGACACTCGCTAGGACGGGGGTCAGAGAAGTGTTCATTGTCACGGGGCCAAGTGGGTGTGATGTAATGTGTACACTGCGGCCCCTAGTAGGGGGTCAAGAGATACTACGTACACATCAGTAGGAGGGAGGTAGTGTGGGAAGCTGCTATGAGGATCCAACATCATTGCTATGTGTGGTAGCTCATGATATTGAAGATGAGAAAGATGCTCAGTCCATTATTTTGGAAGCTGTGGCAGCGAATTGGCGAGTCATTGACGCCAGTGCAAAATCAATGGGCTCGTCTGGCAGACACAAAACGAGCAGCAAAAATTGGGACCGGAAACTTGGACGCATAGGATCCAGAGGGCCCACACTTTGAGCAGGTGACTACAACCGAAGCAAAAGGGGTGTTAGAGCCCTTCCCCCCATGGTCCCAGCCATCACCTTTCTTGCTTCCCTCGCCACCACCACCACGACTGGCTCTTAGAATGGAGTGTACATCGGTGGTGGAGGTAGAAGATGTACATGATATAGAGATATTAGTAGTCTTAACAGCACTAGAAGAGCAGGAGATGGCCACCATAAACATGGCAGAGTGGTGTAGATGTTTTTTCTGCAGGCTATTCCACCATTATGTAAGATGAGCAACAGTGAACTCATGGAGGGCACCCATACCTGGGGGAGATTTGGGTGACACATGCTCATATGCATTATGCTCAAGTTCAGCTCAGAAATCAGAGATTTTAGGCATCAGACTGGTCATGAAGGAGATACAAGTTCATAGCTGGACTGGAGCTGATAGCGGGTCCAAATCCCGTAGCAATCGCAGACTATGAGCTTTGTATCCATCAATAGACTCATTTGTACGCATTTTCAGTTAGTTTAACTACACAATGAGAGAAATTTGGGTGGCATGCCCAGTGGCATTGTTGCGATGGCAGATGAGGGCTTTGACTCCCACATGGTCTTTTGGTGTGTAGCGAGTGGTATCTACATTGTACGTACCAATCTCGTCAATGAGGTCATCTAGGCCAGCAAGGATGAGGGTGCGTGCGTCATGAATAGATTCAACAAGCTTGGAGTTTAAGGGAGGAGAAGCAGAGGTATGAGCAGGGGAGTAGTGCTCCAATAGGAGCTTTGTTTGAGACCATGAGCTGAAAAGCGTTATTGAGGAGGAGAAGGAGAGCTTTGAGGTTAATTGTGGTGGAGGAATTTCAATGTCCTTCTGGCGTTGCGGGAACAGAGCATGGGCAAGGGTGGTAGGAAGTTTTTTGAGAGGTGGTGCTGTAGAATTACTTGCATCACCTGCTACATTAGAGGAGCCAGAGTACGAGTGAGCACCCACATCAAGAATAACATCCGCTGTGGGAGGGATGGAGTGGAAATGCTCCATGACAATGTTGGCCAGAATAGTCGCTATCTCTGAATTTAGGTCAATGTCTCACTATACTTCCTTTTGAACTCAGTGGCGTGGCGAATGCGCCCCACTAAAAGTGGCCTTGAGGGCCCAGATTGTTTCTTCTAGTCCAGGCATGATGAATGGGCATACAAATGACTGAGATGGATAAGACGTGCGTATGTGAAGTGGCGCCAACAGGATTTCATGGAGAGAAGAACGAAGAACGCACACATGTCCTCATCATGCTGTCAAATGGGGGAAGTGAGAAGAGGGGCGGTATCACTGCTATTGCAGAGGAAGGTAGCACAGGAACCCATGCCAGAACATCAACCAAGAGGCACAAATAGCCTATTATAATGGCTCCAGTCAAAGCAACAATCGTTGAAGCATTGAGACTGATAGCATTTGTTTAGTGTACTAGGATATGAGCATCCTAAGTTTGTGTGAGGAAAATCATAATAGTAGAAGAACGGATGGAGGGAACAGTACCGGACATAGCATCTATTATGGTGGTGACAGCAGTGGTAAAAGCAAAGGAGGCCACTCTCACCTGTGTAGAAATGTTCATTGCTACTATAGCAAGAAGAGAGAGAGAGAGAGAGAGAGAGCGAGAGAGAGAGAGAGAGAGAGAGAGAGAGATAGAGAGAGAGAGAGAGAGAGAGAGAGAGAGAGGG
>SZWC01002283.1:46538-72759 GCA_023375785.1 Penium margaritaceum
GGGAGAGAGAGAGAGAGAGAGAGAGAGAGAGAGAGAGAGGGCTAGAGCTACCTCAATATAGGTAGCTATAACTCTTCTAAAAATCATTCCAGTGGATGTCCTACTTGCTCTTGTTATGGTGGAGAATGTGGATACAGCACTATGAGAAACATCAAGGATGTCCCCGACAAGAATGAAAAGGTCAGGGTGAGAAGGTACTACTGGTACACATTCGGGTTTTTCCTAGACGCCGGCTATAGGAGCCAGGACAGTGCCAACAAAACTGTTTGGGAGAGCCTGTGGAGCATGTGGGTGTACTCCTTGGGATGAAGACAATACATCGTTAGTAGTATAGATAAGGTGATTAATCTCATGCTCTCTCACCTATTGAAGGAAGTCAATGCCGTCATGCTAGTAGCTGGCACAGAGCATGCCCATCCATAGAGGTATGTCAATGTTGTCTTTTGGTGATGAGGCCCAATGATCAATGTTTTCTAACTACTCTTGTCTGTAATCCCTTGTTCCAGAACACAATAAGTTGAGCTCGTTCTTGAATGGTACTTCCAAAGATGCTGGAGATGCTAGCGTACCGGTGAGAGTTGGCTTGGATATGTTGACATAAACCACCTACTGCTACGGCGTGCAAATGCTATGTGGTCAAAGCATGACTGATTATGATAATTAGCAGACTCGGGTATAAGATAGAGTAGCGGTTGCAGTGATAGATACAACGAAAATGGTGGTCGAGTTGGAATACAAGGAGAAGGCCGAGTTCATAAAGACAATACAAGAGAAGTTGCGGCGAAAGATGAGCCATAGCTGTGGCGATAGGAGCCGTAATGGTGGGTCCAAGATGGTTGCATGAGACCGTGAGAACCTGCAAGGCTGCACAATGACCATGGCTATACAAGAGTAGAGTCAGAGGTCAAAGATACCAAGGGGGAGGGAGCAAGTAGCCAAGATAGATAATTGGCAACAGACGTAGCTGCGTTGGGAGCTATGGTGAGGTCGGTGGGACAGCGGTAGTCAAAGACCGGACGGTGCTGTGTTGGTAGAGGTACGTGAATTGATTGACGTGTCGGAAAAGCAGCAATAGATGTTGTGAAAAGAGGCATGAAAGAACTAGGAGCTGCAGTAGTGGTTGCTACGGCGTAAGAAGCTATAGTGATAGAAGTTACAGCTATAGCAACATACTCCCAAATCAACCGCGATGTGATTGTGGTGGCTAACAGAGTTATTCAGGCATAGTCATTATGGTTTCATAGGCTACAGTGTCAGAGAAGGCCGAGATGCAATAAAAATGGTTACGATGAAATACACTTCAAAGGCACAATAGTAGGAGCTATAACGACAACCATAGGCTTGTAGGGTCCGAGACTTTTCCAGTCCGAGAATGCGAAGGCCGAGATGTAACAAAAATGGTTACAATGAAATTCACTTTAAATGCACAGTAGTAGGAGCTAGTACGAAAACCATAGGCTTGTAGGGTCTAAGACTTGTCCAGTCCGAGAATGCGAAGGCCGATTAAGATGCATAACCAAAGCGGTCTCGCAAAGGCATCCAAAACCTAGTTATCTGTGGAGTGTGTCGGTCGCGGCATAAGGCCACCACGAGGGTTGACCAGAAGAAGAAGGTGGGTCCAAAGAAAGGGGTCCAAGGACAAAATGTGTTTGAGGTGAGGGAATGGCCCTCCTTGCTCTAGTATAGGTACCAGAGCAAGGAGGGCCAGAGGTGAGTGTCCCAGTGGGTGACTCCTAGTCTGAATATACTGTGGAAAGCACAAGATAAGAGGTTAGTGTCCGTGAAGTTAGGAGAATGAACAATAAAAAACCAGTGAGCAAGACCCGTGCAGGCACAACATGCATGACAAGATCATGACGCTAACCATGGGCCAGGCCCGATCACTTGGGAAGTACCAAGGGCAGCTACTCGCCAAAGAAAACATAACTCTGGCTTGGTGGCCCTCTAAGGATCAACACCCTTGCTATTGATACAACTCATAAGGAACCCAATGCAAGTTTGGAGGCTTACAAAGGCATCCTATAGTTTCCGAGGTCATGCCTTTATCAAAGCAATAACAAAGGTCAAGAGAAACTCATAACAACATCATGTGGATACTATTCACATCTTGGAAGAATGATGTTCCTGCCTTGAGACATTCGTTTCATTATGGATGCATCAAATCCCGTGGGGTTTTGATCCAGGAATCATGGCACTAAGTATTATGATTTGTCCCGTTCCTATTGGCTTGTACAGTTTACTGTGACCACTCGGTCGTGTCCATGCTCATGCAGATCCCAAATGCGGACCCAGATGGCACCGGGGCATCGTCTGGTGGTGGACTACCTGCTCAGAGCTGATCGACGGTCCCCCCAGAGTCCTCGATGCTGTCTGGGACCTTCTGCAGTTTTTCTGCAGTTTGTAGGGTTTTATCGGTGGACTGGCCGTGGGCCCGATTTGCATATTTTTGCATTGTGTGTCCACCGTTTGTTGCCGGATGCATACATGTGACCAGTCGTAGCGTCTAGCTTGAGATTTTTCATGTGTAGGTTCAAACGGTGTAGCATTCTAACTTGTCTACGCTGAGTTACGGCCAAAGCAGTGGTTTGGGCGAATTTTGGGACAGATCTTGCACTGCCGCGTGCGACACCCGCCGTGCGCCGCAGCAGGTACTTGTGCCATGGACCAGTCATTTGTCATCTCTCTCTGCAAATGCTACTGAAGCATTCTGACACTTTGCCTTGTGTCGCCTAGCCAGACCCTTGCCGTTGTCTGCACAACTTGTGACTGTCGTTACCGTCTGACCAGGCACTGACGCCTAGTCAGCGACAATATCACTAGGAAGCTTCCATGCATCTTCTCACTTAGTCCCCTATGCAGGTATGTGTGCGCTTTTGGGACAGGACAAGAGGGCATTGTAGGCGTGAAGGGCTACAAACTTGCTGGAAGCATAAAAAAAAAACATGCAGAAGGGCCAATGATCACTCCACCAAGAAAATCTAGATGCATCATGAAAAGGTCAGAGTGGCCCTCCAAGTCTTCGGGTTGCTGAGACGTCTTGCAGCTATCTTACAGCTTCAAATGGGTAGATCACCACACAAATGCCCCCTGGGTGCATAAGCTTTCCCTCCAGGTGACTTCCGCCCGTGAGGCAGCCGTCGCCCATTAGGAGAGATCACTTGCTGCACTGATGATCGCGTCACGACCGACGCCTCTCTCGTAGTTCCCTTCTCCATCCTTTGGCATGCCCTCCGCTTCCCCTTCCACCCCAGCTACCCCGACACAAACGCAGGTTGTGGTAGGAGTAGCACAAGGGAAGAAGGGTAAAAAGAAGCGTGGCCCGGGCCAGTAACAGTCACAGCAGCAACAATCATCAGGCGGTAGTAGTGGATGTACTGCTCACTGCTACAACTGTGGAGGCGCTCACTGCTACACCGAGTGCTAGCAGCCGCTCGACTAGACGCGGATCACTCGCGGTCTTCAGGCTGCACATGCACAACGGTCTGTGTTGAGTAGCACAGCGTCTTGTCGCGCGGTGACCACGACCGCAGTAGTTCCCGCTTCCCCACCGGCAAGCAGCGGAGACCCAGACCCCCGTGACCACACCATCGCCAAGGTCAACTCCTTGCGCTTCACTCTCAGGGAGGTGTAAGTGTGTCGTCACAGCCGGGTGGTTCACAGACGGTTTTTTTGTTTATTCTCATATCTTGTGATGACTCGTGTGGGGGAGCACAGCTGACATGTGATGATGATGGGCTTGACAGTACAGATTGGATTTCCAATTCTGACCTATGTGCCCTTTGTCGTTCTCCCTCCTCTGTTGCCGTCCGTAGCCAAGTGTTCCATTGCCCGTTGCACAATGACGTCCTCCAGTCGTAATTCGTGTGGTACTTGGATCCTCGATTCCGGTGCCACTCACCTCATGATCTGTCGTCGTAGTGACTTTATTGCCCTCGGTCCTGTGGTGTCAGTTCGTTCCGTTCGCACAGGCCCTGGTCAGTCCTTACCACTTCAGTGTGTTGGGGTTGTGTACTTTGATGGTCCATCTGGTCCAGAAATTTGGCCAAGTCCCTCAGTAACAAACTGCACTTCTGGCATCCGGTGGATCATTCGCCGGACGCTTCGGCAGCCCTTCCGGAACTCAGTAGCAAAATCTCCAGATGGACTTCTGTTACTCGGTCAGGTGGATTATCCACCTCCGGTCGAACCGCGGCCGACTCCCAGAGCCGCCGCGCACACCCCAACTTTGGAAGTCCATATCTCCCTCGTTCCTTGTTCGATTCCGATGAAACAACTTCCACCGGATTCAACAACTCGTCATATTTCAGGAGCAATCCTCCATTTTGAGATCCAAGCAATCCTCGAGTCGCCAGATCCGTCGACGAAGAATTTCCTCTCTCTGGCGGCTCGTCGGCCCCTCCCGGCGCCGCACTTGGGCATGCAGAGGGGCAAATCTTCAACATTCTCCCCCTTGCACCTGCCATGCCTGCTGCTCCTGCTTTCTCTCACTAATCTTCCGCTACACCCTCCAGTCCACCATAGCTGGTCATCCCAAGCCCGGCCACGCTCAAAGCCTGCCGGTCCACGGGTTGCGCTTTGTCAAGCAATCCGCAAGCATGTTGTGCGTGCTGCAGTGTTGCAGCACCACTTGCCCCTTTCAACCATGTCCCGTGCGTAGTGGTAACGCATGCCCATGTGCTTCGTCCTCCTCTGCTGCATCAGGTTATTGGTCAGTGAGATTGAGCCGGTGTTGTCCTCTTGCACCACCGTAGGCTCCTGCTGCGGCACGCCCAGCTCCCCCAGCAACCTGCGGAGCCACACCGCCTCCTTGACCGCCTCGGCCAGCGCGACGTACTCTGCTTCCACTATGGAGGTGGCGCCGCAGTCCAGCTTCCTGCTGCACCACGAGACTGTTGCACTAGCAAGGAAGAATACGTAGCCGGATGTGGAATTCCGCTTGTCCACATCGCCAACGTAGTCTGCATCCGTGTAGCAGACTAGACGCAAAGTTCCCGCCCGTCCCTTGCCGTCGAACCTCAAGCGTGCATGCCGCGTCGCCTGCAGATAGCGAAGGATGTGCTTGACCGCCTGCCAGTGTAGTGGCCCTGGATCGGCCACGTACCTGCTCACTTGGCCCACCGCGTAGGCCAGGTCCGGTCGAGTCGCCACCATAGCGTACATGAGGCTGCCCACAGCCGATTGGTAGGGCATCCCTGCCATATCCTCCCGCTCTTCTTTTGTTTGCAGCACCATTGCCGCACTCAGTTCACAGGTCGTGGAGACCGGACTGCCAACTGGTTTGCAGTCTTCCATGCCGTACCACTTCAACACCTCGGCCACATATTTGGCCTGCCCCAGCTCAAGTGTGCACGCCCTCCGGTTCCGCGTGATGCTCACCCCGAGGTAGTACTCCAGCTCCCCCATGTCCGACATCTGGAATCTGCTGCTCAGCTGCTCTTTCAGCCGCTGTAGGCTCAGCAGATCCGTCGAGCACATAATCAGGTCATCCACGTAGAGTGCAACGATCTGATGGAGATGTTTGTCACGCCGCACGTACACAATGTGATCCGCTTCATAGCGCTTGAAGCCGAGTTATGCCATGAGGCTGTTCACCTGTTGGTACCAACATCTGGGCGATTGTTTTGGCGCGTACAAGGACTTTCGCAGCTTACACACCATGCCCTTTGGCGCCTCTACGTCTTTACGTCCATTTGGTGGAGCTCCATGTCGTTCACGGCCGCCACCACAAGGATCGCCCAGATGCTTGTGAACTTGGCGACAGGAGCGAACATCTCATCGTAGTGCTCGCCCTTGCGTTGTGTATATCCCTTCGCCACCAGCCGCGCCTTGTATTTGTCAACCACACCTTCCTTTGTAAACTTGGTCTTGAAGACCCACTTTGAGCCGATGACCTTGGCATCTTTCGGCCTGTCAACCAGCTCCCACGTATCATTTTCCGTGATGGACGCCAGCTCAGATTTGATGGCTGCGTCCCACTGATCTCCTTCGAGCCGCGCAAACGCCTCTTCCACGGTAGTTAGCTCCGTTGATGCAACCAGCATGCACTGTGTCATGCCGATCCATTGACCGGTGCTTGCGTCGAAGCGTTTCCCCGCTTCTCGCTGCCTCCCGCTATGGCACGATAGTTTTGGTGGCGCATCGTCGCTCTGCTGCGATCCTTCCGACTCAGCACGCTCCGGTGAATCATTGACCGGATGGCTCCCCAAGGATCTCTCTCGTTCTGGCAAAACATCGCCCAAACGATCGGCACGTCCAGTGGATTTTCCACCGACGCCCGATGCACACAATGCCGGGAGTGCGCGCCTTGGTACCCTCGATGCCTCCTCCACCGGATCCTTCCGGTGGATCTCCTCATCAGCTTGATCGTCATCGGGATCCTCCGCGTCGGCTTCCACCGCTGGTGTACCTTCGTGCTCTGATGCCGCATCCTTAACTTTGGCGTCCGCCGGCTCCTTCTCATAGTCAAGGAGCTGGAACCACTCCCCCGTCTTTGGAGATTCCACCACACCCACGTCGTTGCTGCTGATGTAGCTCTGATGCTCGTCAAACTCGACATCTTGGCTGTGGATTATCTCCTCCTTGCGCATGTCGTAGAGCAGGTATGCCATATGCGTGCTCTCATAGCCAAGGAAGAGATACGAATTTGCCCGCAGCTCCAGCTTTATGTCACGCCTCTGCGCAGCTTGCACCATTGCGTGCGCCTTGCACCCGAACACTTTCAGGTGTGCCACACTTGGTTTGCGCCCGCTCCAAACCTCCTGCGGCGTCTTCTAGCCGCTCCTCCCCTTCAGCACCGCTGTAGGATTGAGGTTCATGGTGTAGCTAGCCGTACGCACAACTTCTGCCCAGAAGCTTCGCGGCAATTCCGCATCTACCAACATGGTCCGGACCATGTTCATCAACGCCTGGTTCGCCCGCTCCGCCACGCCATTCGACTGAGGAAAATATGGTGCAGTTTGTTGCCATTTTATGCCCTACTGCTTCATCCACCCGCTACAGCCCACGTACTCTCTGCCGTTGTCACTGCGTAGCGCTCTGACCTTCCGATCAGTCTGCCTCTCCACCGCAGCGACATACTCCTTCAGCCGGTCCAGGACCTCGCCTTTCCGCTTCATGAAGTACAAGAATAGTTTCCTGCTGTAGTCATCAATGAAGGTGACAAAGCAACACGTGCCGCTCTTTGACACCGTCTTGAATGGTCCACACACGTTGCTGGGCACGACCTCCAGCAGGTCCGAGGCGCGATTCACGTTCTCATTGAACGGTTTGCGCTGTGCCTTGCTTAAAATGCAAGGCTCACACTTTTTGTGCACTGCTGCATCTGTCGTCTCTTCCGCACCGTCGATGACGAGGCCGCGTACCAGCTCACGATTTGCCATCTCCTTCACGACTGCGAGTGAGGAATGCCCCAGTCGTCGGTGCCAGAGCTCCAGATCAGCTCTCCCTCCTTTGGCCAGGTTGATGGTGCGTTCTTGCGAGTCTGCTGAATCTTTCGCCGCGGGGATCACCTTGGTCTCCATGATGTAGAGGCCTCCCTTGCGCTTAGCCTCCAGCACGAGCTCGCCGCCACCGTCCTTCCACACGACTGCCCCTCTTCTCCTGAAGACCACCTCGTACCCCTTGTCAGTCAGGCGGCTAACACTTAAAATGTCAGCCAAGCCGGGTACGTGCTGCACGTCCTTGATGACGCGCTACACCCGCTTTCCGCCAACCACCACTTCCACATCCACGTCTCCTTGGCCAGCCGCCGGCTCAACCTTGTCGTTCGCGAACACCATGGATTTGCTGGACTTGGTGTAGTTGATGAACCCGACCTTCTCGACCTGGGTATGCTCCTCCGCTCCGGAGTCAAGGCATCGCCGGTTGGCCTTCTTGAAGTAGTGGTTTTGAGTTCCATTGAGGAGCGCCTTCTTGCCTTTGGCGTCTTTGCCACCGGCCTTTGCCTCCTCGGTGCACTCACGGGCCCAATGGCCCTCCTTGCCGCAGTTACGGCACGCACCCTTCTTGGCGCCCTTCTTGTTGCCACCATGTCTGCCACCTCCCTTGGCCCCGCTTCCGCCACTACGCATTTTGGTGACAAGGGCCGATGAGGATGATGAGGACTCCCCGCAGCTCCGTCGCTGTGCCTCGTTGCGGATGTACTCTACGACCGCGCCATAGGTGAGCTTGTCCTCTGCACATCCTCCCAAGATTGTAATGAGAGGGCTCCAACTGTCAGGAAGGGCCATGAGGAGGGCCATCACCTGCAGCTGCGTGTTGATCTTCCATCCCACGTCGTTGCACTATGAGGCGAGCGAATCGATCTGTTGCATGGCGGTGATGACATCATCTCCCTCCTCGATTCTCACTATCAGGAGTCGCTTCATGGCAAAGATTTTGTTCGCCAACGACTTGTATTGATGGATGGCACAGAGTTTTTGCCAAGCTTCGGCTGCCAGCTTGCAGCCCTGGAAGTAGCCCCACTGCGACTCGGCCATCCCGGACACCAGCAGCATGAGCGCCTCTGTGTTCTTCTTTGCGAAGACCTCCTTCTGCGGTTCCGTCGCCGTCGCTTCGTCGAGGACTTCCGTTCCCTTCATGACCTCCAGCAGCCCCTTGTGCGCGAGGTTCAGCTCGAAGTGCCACCTCCATAGCCCGTAGCCAGGGCCACCTGCATACTTCTGGATGGGCTGCGTCTCTTTCTGTGCCATTTGCGCGGTCTTCAACTCCGGGACCTCGGAGCTTGACATCGATGTCATCCCTGACGACAGTCCCGTCCGCCGCGAAAGCCGTGAGCGATTTGTAGATCGGTCAGGGTGGTGGGCCCATAACCCTTTGTCACAAAACGGCCCCCGGGTGGAGGCAGTTCCAACGTGACCCGACGGGTCTACTATGCTCACGGCTATGTTTTGTGCGGATTCTGAGTCTAAGCGTGAGCTTTCTGGTCGCCCCACGCTATGTTCCTGGCAGTTGAAGACAAATATGAGACAGTCACGTTCGCAAAGGGAATAATGCGATTTTGCATTAGTTTTTTAACATGAACATGATTTGAACATTTCTAGGGCTAGTCATGAGCTCTAGAAAGCACCAAACCGTGCGCAATTCAGATAACCATAGCTCCCGTTACGTCACTCAAAGCGCAGCATCCCAAACCAGCCGTTCACTTGGCGGCGCGCACCACGTCGCCCGCCGAGGCGCCTTCACACATCATTGACCCATCAAAATGCCATTCCTGAGGCGCAGATGTCCCTACGCGTAGTGGCAGTGCCCCTTGCACCTTTGGGGTCTGTTTCGATGAGTTAATCATCAAGTTTGGTGATGGGGATGGATGTGGGTCGAAACTTGTTCGCGGACCTGCAGTCGGAATTTTTACCAAATCCCTGAGTAACAAAATGTACTACTGAGTTCCGGACGCCGAGCCAGAAATTTGGCCAAGTCCCTCAGTGACAAACTGCACTACTAGCATCCGGTGGATCATTCGCCGGACGCCTCGGCATCCCTTCCGGAACTCAGTAGCAAAATCTCCAGATGGACTTTTGTTACTCGGTCAGGTGGATTATCCACCTCCGGTTGAACCGCGGCTGACTCCCAGAGCCGCCGCGCATACCCCAACTTTGGAAGCCCATATCTCCCTCGTTACTTGTCCGATTCCGGTGAAACAACTTCCACCGGATTCAGCAACTCGTCAAATTTTAGGCAAATTCCTCCATTTTAGGATCCGAGCAATCCTCGACTTGCCAGATCCGTCGACGAGGAATTTCCTCTCTCTAGCGGCTCGTCGGCGCCTCCCGGCGTCGCACTTGGGCATGCAGAGGGGCAAATCTTCAACACTTTGTGCCATCCGAGAGCACGAAGTTTACGAGCTACTCGACCTTCGACCTGGGAGGAAGGCGATTCAGGGCAAGTGAGTCTTTTGCAAGAAGGTGAAGCCGGATGGCTCACTAGAACGTCACAAAGCTTGCTTGTTCATCAAGGGGTACTCTCAGATAGAGGGCATTAATTACACTGACACCTTTTCCCCTGTCGGCCGCATGACCTCAGCTCAGGCTTTGTTTGGTGTGGTGGCTCAGCATGACTGGGAACTGCACTACATGGATGTGAACGATGCGTTCTTCCATGGCTCTCTGGATGAGGAGATTTACGTAACCCAGCCATCAAGCTTTGAGGACGGTGACAAGGTCTGGAGCTTGTGCAAGTCCTTGTACAGACTCAAGCAGTCTCCTCGGTGCTGGAATGAGGAGATCACAAGTACTCTCACACGTGCGCGATACATATAGAGCAAGGCACATCCCTCTCTCTTCATCCGACAAGCATCTGCATGGTTCACCGCCATCCTCGTGGATATGGATGGCCTCCTGATCACGTCTCCCTCCATGGAGGCCGTGAAGGAGGCCAAGTTGGTCCTCGAGACTGCCTTTACGATGAAGGACCTTAGTCCTGCAGCGGTGTTTCTTGGCATGGCGATCGTACGAGACCGAACACGCCGGACGCTTCTGTTGCATCAGGCCCAATACGTACACATTGTGGAGGAGCGTTTCAGTGACCTCCTTGGCGCAATGCCCATGGTCTCCACACCTCTCAAACCTGACGGACAAGATGCCCTGAAGGTGGATGATCCCACACAGCTGGGGGAGACAATGGATGTGACCTTGTACCTCGGCCTCATCGGATCTCTGATGTACCTGGCCACTACCACACGCCCCAACATCGCTTTTGCCGTCAACCTCCTTGCACGGTTTTCACACGCTCCAGGTGCTAGAGCCTCTAGGCGGCTGTACAAGTGGTGCGGTACATGGTTTCCATGCCATACCTTGGACTTTGCTTTCGCCGGTAGTGCTCGGCGGTTCTTGATGGCTAGACTAACAGCGACAGACCTCGAGTCCAGATGGACGCAGTCGTACCGGTTACGTAGTCCTGCTCGGTGGTACCACTGTGTCCTAGCGCAATGGGAAGTAGGGCTTCATTGCACGTAGCTTGTCGGAGGCAGAGCATGTTGCTCTGGGTGTAGGGCTACTAAGGCAGTGTGACTGCTGTACCTGTTCCTTGAGCTGGGTCAGTTTGTGCCCACCATTGTGCTTCGCTCTGAAAACCACAGTGCTCTTACCATTGCAGAGAACTGTTGTTTCTTTCATGCTCACACAAAGTATATTGCAGTTGAGCATCTCTTCGTGCGTGATCTGGTGGAGCGACACGTGATCTCTGTCATATGGGTCGGCACAGACATGCAGCGTGCTGACTTCTTGACGAAGGCACTGGTGCGCACAAAGTTTCTAGTGGCCATTTTTTACGTTGGGCTTTGCCCCTTGTCTCAAAGTGGTTGAGTGCGGGGTGTTTGTGTGCGTGTGTCATGACTGCTTCTGCACTCGTCGTTGCATTTGTTTTCAGTGCTGCATGTATATGGACATGCGTACCATTGGGTCATGGGGGAGTGGTGTGATTTGTGACGTTCCTGTCGACTTGTACAGTTAAGTGTGACCACTCGGCCGTGTCCATGCTTGTGCAGATCTCTGATGCAGACCCAGGTAGCACCGGGGCGTCGTTTGGTGGTGGACTACCTGCTCGGGATGCTGTCTAGCACCTTCTAGGGGTTTTCTGCAGATTGTAGGATTTTATCGGTAGACTGGCCTTCGGCCCAATTTACATGTGATTTACATGCTTGTGTGTCCACCGTTTGTTGCCAGAGGCATGCATGTGACCAGTTGTAGCGTCCGGCTTGAGCTTTTGCACGTGTAGGTTCAGACTGCGTAGCGTTCTGACTTGTCTACGCTGAGTTATGGCCAAAATAGTGGTTTTGGGCCAATTTTAGGACGGATCTTGCAGTGCCGCGAGCGACACCCGCTGTGCACCGCGGCAGATACTTATGCCATGAACCTGTCATTTTTCAACTCTCTCTGCAAATGCTATTGAAGTATTCTGACACTTTCCTTGTTGCGCCTAGCCAGACCCTTGCCGTTGTGTGCACGACTTGTGACTGTCGTCGCCGTCTGACCAGACAGTGACGCCTAGTCAGCGGCAATATCGCTAGGAAGCGTCCATTCATCTTCTCTCTCAGTCTCCTATGCAGGTATGTGTGAGCTTTTGGGACAGGAAAAGAGGGCATTTTAGGCATGAAGGGCTACAGACTTATTGAAAGCATCAACAGAAAACATGCAGATCGGGCCCATGATCACTCCACCAAGAGAATCTAGATGCATCATGAAAAGGTCAGAGTGGCCCTCCAAGTCTTCAGGTTGCTGAGACGTCTTGCAGCTATCTTACAGCTTCAAATGCGTAGATCACCACACAAATGCCCCCTGGTGATCCTTATCTGGAATTTTCACTTGCATGCACACATCTGAATGGTCACAGATAGTCTTTTATAAAAACAGGAACAACTCTTACTACAAAGAAAGGGTTCAGGAATGCCGGGGCTCTTGAAACGTTTGTGTCAAGAAGGCCTAGAACTTAGGTATTTCCTGCTAGGTCGGATTATTGTGCTCACGAGAGTTATTGACGATGATTGCTAGATGTCACTTGTGGAAACTAGTTCTTGGAACAGGCGTTTGAGAATGGTGGCTTTAGTTGTTGTTGAATGAAGTGGCAGCAGGTCGGGTCGTCACCTTTGACAGGCTTTCCCAAGGATGAATTGACCAGGTAATCCACTTTTCTGCCTTGGCCTTATTACAAGTGGCGGGCTGCTATACTCCCTTTACTAATCGAGCTTGTTGGAATTGTGACCTACTTGAGGCTCAATTATGATTGCATTAGTTGCAGTGGTAGGCCAACGTCATCTTGTAGAAAATCATCGGTATGTTCCTGTTACCTTCATCTACATCTTTCGCCTCAAGAAATTCACACGACTTCAGTCGTAGATCAATTTTCTTCCTTATCGTTTGATTTATGGAAAATTTTCATGAACTCTATTTCATAAAAGTTTAATCATGGAAACGTTAGGCCCTTTCAATGCGCACTAGTAGGGCAGCTTACAATTTAAGGGTGTCCTTTGAGGTCAATATATGGTGAAGATGCGATTAAAAAAAAGGTATTTTTGGGAATCATTGTCTTTCTAACATCCTCGATTGGAATTCTTGGAACATTTACTTCATCCTACTATGTCGATGTCACAACATATTATGGCATCTGGTCAGGTCATCGCCCCTGCCCAAATTTTTCTGGGATAAGTGAGAAGATTCTAGGAATCTTCCCAGCACGCTTGCCACTGACTCGGCGTCAGCGCTCAGTTAGCTCGCAGCGTCAACACAGATCGGATGCGAAACGACAAGGGTTTGGCTATACGACACGAAACAGTGTCAAATGTGCTTCCATTAATAAACACATGCAGAGAGAATTAACAAATGACAATTCCACAGCATGAACACCTGCCGCGGCGCACGACGGGTGTCGCATACGGCAGTGCAAGGTCTGTCCTAAACCCGGCCCAAGAACACTGTTTTGGCCGTAACGCTGCGCAGACAAATCAGAACGCTACGCCGTCTGAACCTAGAGATGAAGAACATCGAGCCGGACGCTACGACTGGTCACACACATATATCCGGCACCGATCGGTGGAAAGACAATGCAAAGCATGCAAATCGGGCTCAAGAGCCAGTCCACCGAGTATTGAAGAGGGCAGGATAAGGGGGAGGAGAGACTGGGAGAGGAGAGACGGAATAGAGCGGAGGAGGCGGGTGGCGGGTGGAGCCGGGAGTTAGTCGCGGGACTAACTGTCCCTCTCGGCTGTGAGGGGGGAAGTGCTCTCGAGAGCTGTGAGGGGGGAGCGCTCTCGAGAGTTGTGAGGGGAGAATCGAGGAGTTGAGGACTTGGAGCGGAGGAGGATCGACAGTAGTCGAAATTAGGAAGTTGGAATTGAAAAGTGAGCGTGAGGAGCCTGGGTGCCTGACCCCTATCGGGTCATACCACAGGTCGCGCATGGCTCGCCACATCGTGTGGTGAGCCACGCGAGACACAAGGGACATAGCTCGAGTGAAATTCGAGCGTGTCCCACAAAAGCGGAGTGTCAGGAGACGTACGTCTCGCAAGAACATAACCAGGAAGAAGTCAAGGACTAAACTAGGCTGGCTAACCCAAGTAGCAGTAAATGTTTGCTACTGTAACACCGAGAAAACTCTAGCGTTTGCAAAAAAACCGTAAAGCACCCCCGCAAGCACCCAGGGCGTCGTGGCACCTCTTTGGCAATTGCTGGTGGATGGATCCACCACTCGTTGGTGCTCCGGCGCCAGCTCCGTCCGCATCAAGGATAGGCTGCAGAAAAACTGTAGGAGGTCCGAGACAACATCCACAACGCTGGGGCAATTGTCGATCAGCTCCGAGTGGGTGGTCCACCACTTGCCGACGCGCCGGTGCCTCCGGGGACCGTATCGGGGACCACGTCACCGCGCTCTCCTATACCGCTGCTCTCCTGGCCGTCGCTCATGACGGGTGGAAGCCAGATACACCAACACTCCCCCTGGCTGACACAACTGTCAACATAACGATGTTTGAGCGAAGGGAAGAAATGATGGCTTAGGCAACCAATCATAACGAGCACCAATCAAGCATACAACAGCAGAGAGTCTCCTCGTGACAATGGTGCATCCCACCAAGTGCTCGGGTCTCGGCCATGCAAGAAGTCAATCATACACCTACGTGTCAAACATCATGCAAGAGAGATAGAGAAACAAGGTCTCACTCCGACGCCGGAGAATATCTCCGGGTGTCCAGGTCTCGACCACATCATGCACGGATCATACCTAACACATGTAGGCAATGGATCTCCACGTCACACTAGTAGAACTCACCAGGTGCGCAGGTATCGACCAGCATAACCTGGACCCTAGCACCGTGCCGCACCGCAAGTAACCTCGTTGTCCTCAAAAGAGTGTTAGGCCAAAGCCCACACACCATCACCCCCCTTGGGCTGCACAGGCTGACTGCACAAGCATAGTTGATGGCTGCTCCCAACACAATCCCAGAGGAGTGGGCACGGCTCCCCCATGGCCACATACCCCTACACTGCAATAGCAAGGGCGACAACGATGCTGGTGAGATGTACTCGTACAGAGCCTCATTCCAGAGCGCCATCGTCGTTGTCGACGTCGTCGCTATCATCGTCACACTGTTTTCATCTGCTGATGTGACTGGAGCACTGCTGAGGGCCTCCTCTAAGATAATCGCCTGTTGGATGGCCTCCAACTGCTGAGCTGCATATCGCCTCGCGGCCTCTGCAACGTCGAGGCGCGTGTGGAGCTCGACGAGCTCTGATGCGGTAGCCGACCGGCTGGCTACATCTGCTACATGTATGCGGTCAGTCACAAAATGAATCTGGCGGTGGACCTCGATCGTGTGTGTGTCGGCACGAGCCAGAGCCTCCTGTAGCCTTGCGGTCTCACCCCATGGGTAAGAGTGGAGTTGCGCCTGGTCGTCGCACAAGTCGACGTCATGTGCGTCAATCGTCGACTCAAGTGCCACCGGGCCACAAAGTGCTCGTAGGGTGGGAGCGCAAGACAATGAGTTGCCACGTAAGTTGTTTGGGGCTGTAGGAACGGCTGCTGCGACATCACCTGCTGCTCGTGACACACCTGTCGCTCGGCCGTCAGCTGCTGGCTGGATGTCAGCATGTGTAGGTACAGTTGTATCCGCGGCGACGTCGTGGTCATCGAAGGTGTGGCCGATGCCATGGTGCTCCTCGTGACCCCTGCTGCGCAGCCCATCATCCACCTGCTGCTAAAGGTCCGCCTGTCCCAGACGTGCATCCTGTAGAGACCACTCAGCTACCTCGAGACACCTGTATACATCCTCCACATACTCCTCGACAACCCGTCGTGCTGGAACATCCACAGTGTAACAACGGTTGCTGGCCTCCCATAACTCGAACATGAGACTCTGCAGGTGTGCCTCCGCTCGAGCCGCCACTGCCTTCTGCTCGTCGACCCCGGAGCGTAGGTGCTCGGATGAGAGTAGTTGTATCCTTGGCTGGAACCGCCATGGTGTCAGCGACACCGGTCGGGGCAGCAAGGAGTCAGAGTTTTGCAGCTTGCTCTGCATCCTCCATGTCGCAGATACGAATGTTTGCTGTCACCAAGGAGCCATCTCGTGCTCGTGCCATAGCTATTGTAAATATGGCGACGAACTAGGCCTCTACGTCTGCCTCCGACCCTGCGTCTGACCACTCCACAACGGACGACTGGTCCTCATAGAGGAAGTTTGCCTCGTCCTGGCAGTCCATCGCCTCCTCCTGTTACCCACCACTATCTGCCAAAACCACCTGTGTGTATGCTGTGGGCCGAGTATCAGCATCTGTATCACCTGCTCTTGCTGCTACTCCTAGCACCATGGCACTTGTCTCCATACCAGCTGATGCGGGAGCGTGCACATCACCGGGCGCTGCTCCGGCACCGGCCGTTGTCACGTCATCCGCCAAGGCATCAACGATCACTATCTCCATCACCGACTCTGACTGAGCATCGGACTAATCCTCCTCTGACGATGAGTCTCCGTCAGGGCGGACGTCTTCCCCCACTGAACACTCTGCTAACTGAGCCTTCTATGTAGCGTCATCCACCTCAACCATCCTGCGCTCCACAATAGTCGCGTCACTAATGCCGAGCTTCGCCGCGATTGTCAACAGACAAACCATGCCCCCCACGACTGACACCTCTGGAGGAGCTGTGGAGACTCAGAAGACCAAGCCGAGGATAGGGGACGAGGGGGTCTCGTCACGTGTGACTCCTCCCACAATCATATCTGGTGGTGTTGCCTTGGCACGACGTGCAAGACAAGCAGCTTGCCACTGCGCACGACGAGTACAAGCACGAGCGGTACGGACAAGGGCTGAGGGTCCGTCTGTCAGGCACGAGCGGTACCGACTGCCTTCAAAATGGAGCGAAGGGCGACGGATGTAGACGAGAGATCTGGCATACAAGCATCGTCAGAGGAAGGGATGCAGGATTGGGAGGAGGATGG
The DNA here is from genome assembly GCA_023375785.1 of Penium margaritaceum. Taxonomy (NCBI): domain Eukaryota; kingdom Viridiplantae; phylum Streptophyta; class Zygnematophyceae; order Desmidiales; family Peniaceae; genus Penium; species Penium margaritaceum. The sequence continues at coordinate 63,459 of SZWC01002283.1, forward strand.
AGATGAAGTGGGAGGTGACATTAGCGGCGGGGTGGTAGCTCGCTCGGAAGTCACCTGGTCAAGGAGCTGTTGGACCATGCACTTGAAGTTCCCGACCTCTATGTGTAGGGCGGCCATATCTCTTGGCAAAAGCGTTGTGGTGTCGCCCGGTAACGTATCCACCAAAGGAGGAGGTGGGGTGGGTCGTACCCAAGGGGAATGTCATCTTGGAGGGCGCTGCCGGTACTGGCGGCCGCCATGCTGCCTATCTCGACAGTAGTAGCACGAAAACCTTGAAGACAAGTGGGACGCATGCCACGGCTGCATCGACCATTGTGCCTATGGCGGCTGCCATGGCTGAGGCTCAAGCATAGACCACGGCGCTGGCAATATCCACGGGAACACTTTGTAGCTCATGTCAAGAGCGTAGCATGGGTGATAGTCCTGCACACTCGATCCCAGTGGCGCAAAGAACCACGTAGAGGGAAGCGAGTGGAGCAACATCTTTCAGACGGGCTGCGATGTCGTCAATCACAACCACAATTTCAGCCGTAATGTTGCACTATCACCACACGGTGGAGATGACGCAACTATCACAACGTGCGACCTCAAGTCGCCTTCGGTGCCGCCGATGCTGCATTCGGTGTTGTTGTCAGTCGACAATTGTGGCCTCAAGCCACTGTTGTTGTTGTTGCTATTGTTGTGACTCTCGCGACGGCTATGGCTGTATCGTTTTCCGTTGTCAGCCGATGGTGGTGGCCTCAAGCCACAGTAAAAGGTAAAAGTAAGAAACAAAGACAAAAACAAAGGCTCACTTCCTAAAATGAAAGAGAGTAGGAGGCACCCTCTTTTTCTTTTGTTCACCTAACATTCTAGGTGGGGTACCCCTTCTCGGGGTCTTTAACGAAAACCCCACTTGAGGACCGCCCTGTCCTCCCTTTTTTTCTTTTTTGGTTGCGTGGCTCGATCCTCATGGCGAGCGCAGTGGATGGGAAGGCTCGCTCCCCCCCTCGTGTGCAGCCGGCCGGAGGGCGCCCATCGGCCTCCCATGTCCCTCTCGGCCGGTCGGAGGCCGGCGTTTGGCCGGCAAGCGCAGGCTCGTGCGCCGGCGCTCTACCGGCATTGTGGTGTCCCCCCCCCCCCCCCCCCCCCCCCCCCCCCCCCCCCCCCCCCCCCCCCCCCCCCCCCCCCCGCCGGCACGACAAGCCCGGCCGAGGGGACCCCCCCGGACGGGTCCCTCGCGCCGGGTCCTCCTCAGGCCCGACGGCTGCAGTTGCTGTAGCAACTGTTGCAACGGTTGCTGTAGCAACTACTGCTAGTGCGGTTGCTACGACTGTTGCCTGCTGTTGCTGCTACAGCTGCTACTACAGCTGTTACTACAGCTGCTCACTGCCGCTACTGCTGCTACGGCTGCTGCCCACCGCCGCTGCAGCAATGATTGCGTGCTGACGCCGTTGCAGCTGCAGCTGCTGTCCGTCGCCGCTGCTATGGCTGCTTCTCCAGTTGCTGCCTTCTGCTGCTCTTGCAGCTACTGCTTGCTGCTACTACTGTGGTTGGTGTGGCACCTGCTGCACTGCACTTGTAGCTTGTGGCTGCTGATGCCACCACTGCTGCAAGCTGCTACCGCCGCTTTGTGTTGCAACTGCTCGCAACTGCTGCCGCAAGTTGCTGTTGCGAGCTGCTTCTTCCTTTTTTTTGTATAGACCAGTAGCGAGACACGGCTACTGCTGCCACCCGGTGTTGCTGCTGTATTGGCTGCTACCGGTACCCGCTCTCGCTACCGGTGCTTCCTGCCACTGCTGCTCCTATGGCCGTTGTTGCTTGCAACTACCGCTGCTGTCTCCGCTATCTCCACCGCTTCGCTGCAACATAGTCATGGTAGGTCCCTCCAGGATCTGTCGCTCCTGCTATGTGCTGCTACCGCTGCTACTGCTCACTACTGTTGCGATTGCTGCGTTCCTGCTCTGCAACACATCAAGCTCTGGCTTGTTGCTATGACACCATGAGAAGATTCTAGGAAGCTTCCTAGCACACTTGCCACTGACTGGGCGTCAGCGATTAGTCAGCTCGCGGCGTGAACACAGGTCGGACGCAAATGGGCAAGGATTTGGCTAGACAACACGACACAGTGTCAAATGTGCTTCCAATAAATGCATGCAAAGAGAGCTAACAAATAACAAGTCCACAGCATAAATACCTGCCGGGGGCCAGGACGGGTGTAGCATGCGGCAGTGCAAGGTGTGTCTGAAAACCGGCCCAAAAACACTATTTTGTCTGTAACTCTGCGCAGACAAATCAGAACCCTACGCCGTCTGAACCTAGAGATGCAAAATCTCGAGCCGGACGCTATGACTGGTCACACGCATAAGTCCGGCTCCAATCGGTGGACAGACAATGCAAAACATGCAAATCGGGCTCATGAGCCAGGCCACCGAGAAAACTCTAGCGTATGCAGAAAAACCGCAAAGCACCTTGGCAAGCACCGAGGGCGTCGTGGCAGTTGTCTGGCACCTGCTGGTGGATGGAGCTACCACTCGTCGGTGCTCCGACGCCAGCTGCGTCCGCATCAAAGATAAGCTGCAGAAAAACTGCAGGAGGTCCGAGATAGCATTCACGATGCTGGGGAAGTCGTTGGTCAACTCAGAATGAGTGGTCCACCACCTGTCGACATGGTGTTGCCTCCGGGGTCCGCATCGGGGACCAAGTTGCCGCGCTGTCCTGTACCGTTGCTCTCCTGGCCGTCGCTCGTGACAGGTGGAAGCCACACACACCAACAATAAGTGTATGTTGTATGCTTGTTTTGGTCTGAGTCTCCACACGAGGCACCGCGGATGCTCTTTGATTCATATGGAGATCCTTACTTTGGTGGTGCCATATGTCGAATGCTGTCCTTTTGGCATGATCGTCTATGAAAAGGGGGCGACAAGGCACATAGTTGTCTCGCCACCATGATTGAGGTTTCGCATGAGACATTGAATAAATTGTTTAGGTGTCAATGTCGGTACGTTCTAGATACGGTAGAAATGTCCACAGAACCAAGTGACATGCCTCTTGAGGTTACTAAATCGTGAAAGACCACAAAGCTAGCCCGATAGCCAGCTCACAACCAGTTTTACCCCAGTTTGCCTCTAAAATCAGGCTTTTTGGCGCTTGCCTAAAAGTATTGAGGTAAACTTTTTTTTTTGTAAGTAGCTCGTTTGGTATTCTTAAATAAACATTGATGGGACATTGCAAAGCTTCACCATTTATCATGTAGACTATTGCACTCCATGTTTTTAGTAACTTTCTCTTCTGATGAACTCTATATGACGATCGTATCAATGTTGAAGTCGTTCGAATGATTATTGAGAAAGTGTGACGACCTGTGACTGTCGTCACAGGTCGTACACACAACGGCAAGGGTATGGCTAGTAGACACAAGGCACAGTGTCAAAATGCTTTAATGTAGCATATGCAGAGAGAAATGACAACTGACAGGTCCAGAGCATAAATACCTGCCGCGGCGCACGGTGGGTGTCGCACGCGGCAGTCTAAGAGCTGTCCTAAAACCGGCCCAAAACCATTGTTTTGGCCATAACTCTGTGCACATATGTTAGAATCCTACGCAGTCTGAACCTAGACGTGCAGGATCAAAAGACAGACGCAGCGACTGGTCACATGCATGCATCCATCGACTGACACTGAGTATACAATGCAAAAACATGAAAAATGGGCCTAATGCCAGTCCGGCGAAAGGCGCCTGCAAGACGTACAAGGCACAGCAAGGAGTCCCGGTGACATCTGGGGCTCTGGAACAGTGGTCGGTCAGCTCCATGCAGGTAGTCCGCCGCCTGTCGTCGCGCCGGTGTCACCTGGGCCGCCTGCCTCAGGGATCTGCACGAGTATGGACACGGCCGAGTGGTCACAATAAACTATACTGGAATGGCACAAAGCACAACACTCCCCCATGACCCGATGGTACGCATGTCCATACGCGTGCAGCACTGGTACAACCACATAGTGAGTGACACAGACAGATGAGACGTCAACGTACATCCCACACTCAACCACTGTCACGCACGGGGCGAAGCCCAATAGAACAAATGGCCACCAGGAACTTTCCGCGGGCAAGTGCCTTCGTCAAGAAATCAGCACGCTGCAAGTCAGTGCCAACCCACATGATGGAGATCACGCGTCGCTCCACCAGATCACAAACAAAGTGATGCTCAACCGCAATGTGCTTTGTGCAAGCATGAAAAACACCAGAGTTCTCCGCAATGGCGAGAGCACTCGGGTTGTCGCAACGTAGCACAATGGCAGGTACTGACTGCCCAAGCTCAAGAAACAAGCGCTGCAGCCAAACTAACTCAGTAGCCCCTGCCCCAAAAGCCACATACTCTGCCTCCGACGAGCTACGTACGATGCAGCCCTGCTTCCCACTGCGCCAAGACAAAGCGGTACCACCGAGCAGAAACACGTAGCCAGTGCAACTGCGACCGTCAGGGCTCCAAGCCCAGTCGCTGTCAGTGTAGCCGTCAAGGACCACCGAACACTGCCGACGAAAGCAGAGTCCGATATACGGCGTGGAGACCACGTACCGTACCACTCGCACAGCCGCGTGAAGAGCTCTCGCACGTGGAGCCTGCGAGGACTGAGCGAGGAGGTTGATCGCGAACGCGATGTCGGGACGCGTGGTAGTGGCCAGGTACATCAGAGATTTGATAAGACGGAGGTACAAGGTCACGTCCACTGTCTCCCCCAGCTGTGTAGGGTCATCCACCTTCAGGGCATTCTGCCCATCAAGTGTGAGGGGTGTGGAAGCAGTGGGCACTGCACCAAGGAGGTCGCTAAAGCGCTCCCCCACGACTCGTGCGTATCGTGCCTGATGCAGCAACAGTGTCCGATGTCTGCGATCTCGCACGATCTCCATACCAAGAAACACCGATGCAGGACCGAGGTCCTTCATCCTGTAGGCGGTCTGCAGGACAGCCTTGGCCTCCTTCATGGCCTCCGGGGACAGAGACGCAATCAGAAGGTCATCAACATAGACCAGGATGGCGGTGAACCGCTTGGGTGTCGGTAGGATGAAGAGTGAGGATCTGCCTCGCTCTGTACGTATCATGCGCGAGTCAAGGTGCCAGTGATCTCCCGATTCCAACACCGCAGAGATTGCTTGAGGCCGTACAAGGACTTGCGCAAGCGCCAGACCTTGTCACCGTCCTCAAAGCCTGGTGGCTGAGCCACGTAAATCTCCTCATCCAAAGAGCCATGGAGGAACGCATTGTTCACATCCATCTGGTGTCGTTCCCAGTCATGCTGAGCCACTACATTGAACAGAAATCGAGCTGAGGTCATGCGGCTGACAGGGGCAAAGGTGTCAGTGTAGTCAACTCCCTCAATCTGAGAGAACCCCTTGACGACCAAGCGGGCCTTGTAGCGTTCCAGTGAGCCATCCGGCTTCACTTTCTTGCGAAAGATCCACTTGACCTGAATTGGCTTCCTCCCAGGGGGAAGGTCGACCCGCTCGTAGACTTTGTGCTCTCGGATGGCGCGAAGCTCATCCTTGCAAGTAGCTCGCCAGGCCTCATCATCCTGCGATGAGAAAGCCTCCCTCAATGTGCCCGGATCAGGCGCCATAGAGGGGGAACTCTGCATGGCAAGTGCACACGCCTCAGTGTCAGGTCTGACGGCTACGAGATCAGCTGCTGCGTCACAGGCGATATGGAACTCGCGAGTGACCAGGTCGTGACCTATAGGGCACGCTGGGTGTACCTCTGAAAGCTCAGTGCGGACACTCAGGCCTAAGGCCTTTGTGCCTGGATCACCGCTCGCGATGCTGCGAGAGAAACGCCTGGGTCGGGGACCCGACGCTTGCTGAGCTCCGGAATCTAGTGGTCGAAGGCGACCACCGGGCTCACGGGAGTAACCGGAGGTCGAGGGGCGCACCTCAGGCTGAGGAACAGGTACGACCACAGGGACAGGTACGACCACAGCTGGTGAGGGCTGAGACAAGGCAGCCGGAGATGCCTTGCACGGAGAAGCGTGTGTGGGGGACACTGAGCTCGGAGGGACAGCTGGCCTGGACACTGAGACAGGAGTGTCAAGCGACGTAGGGACAGGAGTGGGCTGGGCTGGGTCAGACACCGGAGCAGGGGTGCCAGTGGACACAGTTGATGATGCAGGAGGAGGTGTGAGAGCAGCGGTACCTATGGGGTGTGAAACAGGCTGAGCAGGCGAGATCTCTGGACCAACGGCAATGATAGCCGGGTCATCAAGTGCTGGAGATCGAGAGGGGACTCGAGCGGACACATCAGCCTGACGAGAAATGGTCACTGGTGGAGAAGTCTCCCCCATCCACCGAGGACCCTCACAGGAAGGGACATGAGCTGCAGAGAGCGCTGTGATTGAAGCCAGATCACAGTACGTGAGAGACTCAAAAAGCAGCGCATCACGGGACTCAATGACACGACGGCGAGTGGGGTCCCAAAAGCGCCAGGCCTTTGACCGCGGGGAGATGCCGATGAAAGCACACAAGCGACCGCGGGGGGAGACCTTGGACCCCTGCTGGTCCTCGGTGTACCACACGGATGCCAGGGAACCCCAGAAGGGCGCGAGACGAAGATGAGCACATTGGCCAAACCAGAGCTCGTACGGTGTAACATGATCCGGAAACGGACCATGCGGGAGGCGATTCCAGACCCACGTCATGTAGGCGAAGCCCTCGAAGGCGAAGGACTCCGGGAGACCGCACTCAGACCGCATGACGCGGACCGCATCCTCCATGGTGCGGTTCCAGCACTCAGAGACACCGTTCTGCAGTGGGGTAGCAGGAGCGGAGACCTGGTGAAAAATGCCGTGCTCAGCAAAGAAGGAGTCCATCTCACCGAGGAACTCGCCGCCGCGATCCGAGCAAAAGGTATGTAGCGTGTGGCGAGACTGACGCTCAGCCATCACGAGCCAGAGCCGAACCGCAAGGGCGGCGTCGCTCTTCTGGCGCAGACTGTAGACCCACCACATCCGGGTGAAGTCATCAGTCAGCGTCAGAACATACCGTCCCCTCTCGGACAGGGACTCGACCGGGAGAGGACCAAGCAGGTCCGAGTGGACCAACTCGAGTGGCCTCAGCGCTCGGATACGCGAATCAGGATAAGTGCACCGGTGCATCTTTCCTTGAGCGCAAAAAAGACAGTCGGTCTTGGGTGGCTTCTCAAAAGAAGCCACGTCAAGACCAAGAGCGGACTGTGTCCGGATGAGCTTTGACACAGTGTCAGAGCCCACGTGACACAGACGTCGGTGAAGCAACCGCTGGTGTTCCGGGGATAGAACACCAGTGACAAAAACGCGACCAGAGGAGGAGGGAGAGCAAAGGGAGGAGGGCTGAGTAATGCGATACAAATCATCTACGACTGAAGCATGCAAGACAATGCTATGGGTGTCAAGAGCACTCACAGTCGCTGAATCAGTGGTATCCTCGACGGAGAGACCCATCAGGGTGTAGGCACGCACAGACAGCAGGCTCAGCTCAAGATCAGGCACAAATAGCACGTCAGAGAGATACAGGGGGCCAAACGGACCATCAAAGCATACAACCCCAACACCGTGGACCGGTAAGGACTGACCAGAGCCTGTACGAACAGAACGGACAGTCGTGACGGGACCAAGTACCACAAAGTCACTACGACGACACGTCATGTGGTGGGTGGCACCGGAATCGATGATCCAAATGCCACCGGAGTCACGACTGGTGGACGTCACTGTACAACGAGTAATGGAACACTCGGCGTCAGAGGGACGCTGAGCCGTCAGTGGGAAGGAACGACGTACATCACGAAGGTGGGACTCATGAATCCAGTAAGTGTAGTCAGGCCCATCATCATCACATGCGGACTGTGCTCCCCCACATGTGTCATCACGAGTCACGAGGACGGACGAACAAGCAGTCTGTGACCCACTCGACGATGACAACACACTCGCACCTCCCTGAAAGCGAAGCGCCAGAAGATTACAAAGCTTGGCGATGGTGCGGTCACGTGGGTCTGGATCACTGCTGCTCGCCGGTGAGGATGCAGGAACAACTGTAGTGGTAGTCGCCCCGCGTCCAAAGGAGTGTGCGGTCGACGTGCCGGACGCCGTGCGGGCAGCATGGGCAGCCTGAAGTGCGCGAGTGATGCGCTCCCAGTCAAGCGGCTGCGGGCACTCGGTGTAGCGATGGGCACCTCCACAGTTGTAGCAGTGCACGGAATGGCCACTGCTACCACTGGATGACGACTGCTGCTGACCCGATCCGCGCTTCCTATTCTTCTTCTTCCCCTGGGCGGCTGCGGCAACGCCCTGCGTTTGCGTGGGTGTAGACGGGGTCGAAGAGGAGGAAGAAGATGAGGTCGTGATGGAGGCAGATGAGGGTGACTGCAGGAGGGAAGATGGTGGTGAGGTGAGGACTGTTGCAGCGAGGGAAGTCTCCTGATGTGCTACTGCTGCCTCGCGGGCCAACGTCACCTGGAGGAAAAGCTAGTGGGCCCAAGGGAGCAGCTGTAGGGTGGCTAAGAAAGGCTCGAGAGCAGCGTCACTGTACCGTGTGAATATGTCGGTGTACTCCAGGCAAACTCCGAGCATGATCGTCCGAAGTCCCCATAGCTCTGTGCCCCCTGAGGTCCCGAGACGCGTGTAGATACGCATGGCGCATCGCCAGTAATCCGCCGCAGGCTCCGCAGGTCCCTGACGGAGCGAGTTGAAAGCACGAATGTGTGACGCACGCGTGGCGTACGTCTCTGCGGCCAGTAGGGACAACGCCAGATCCCAGCCTCCACGCGGATCAGCTCCGGTGCCTGTGCCAGCCTCGCCGAGGAAGGGGCAAAAGTCAACGACAGTCTCGCATGGCATGGCGTAGAGAAGTCCTCCCATGGCCCTGGCTGCTGTCAACACCTATGCTGGATCTGTAGGCTGGTATGGGCTGTGGTAGTAAGGCCACACTCCCTCGAAAGTGGCCCACACCTGAAACAGGATCTCTCAACAGTCAAATCCATCCTCGCTGATGTACCGTGGAGGTGGTGCCTCAAACTCCTTTGGCTGCCGCTTCGTGGAGAGAGCAACCGCAGGGTGAGGAGAGCGAGCGACGAGGAAGACTCTTGGAAGGGGGTGATCACCGGGGAAGTCAGGTGACGGTCGTATCGGTGACACGGGTGGAGGTCGGATACCCGTCTGCAGCTGACAGAGGCGCTCCTGTAGGAGACGAATCTCCTGCCCCTGGGATTCATCCTCGAAGCCTGGCATGAATGGCTCGTCATCAAGGAGGTCCGCAGGTGGTGGGGAAACCACACCAGGAGGTGAAGCAGGCGGGGCACCT